>JAGTTF010000678.1:28703-53326 GCA_019095985.1 Streblospio benedicti | reverse complement strand
TGTGTATTCAGACTCCTCTGGTTCAAGAGCATTTACGTTGTCTTTTTTTGTATTTGTACGGCGTTGTGTCTCTCTTATTGTATTTCTGCCGATTTTGTTGATTTATTCTTGATTGCCGTGATGGGCTCGTCTGTGGCTTTGGATTTGGCGTATTCGAATGCTTCCGCGTGTTGCTGGCATTCTATTAGTGATTTCGGGAGTTGCGTTAGCACGTGTGTACGTATATCAGAACGTAAGTTTGATACGTAGTAGTCTATTTGCGTTGTTGTGGAGTGCACGTTGCATTCTTGTATTCTGCGTATCATCTCGGCCGAATATTCCGCAACTGTTTCTGTTAGCCCTTGTTGCCGATTTAATCGTGCAAGTATTGCAGTAGCTGGTTTATACTTCATTGAAAATCTACTGGCTAGGGCCTGCATGATTGCCATGTACGAATTTGTCTGGTCGGGCGTGAGACTTCTGTATGTCATCAATGCGTATCCTGAGAGTATAGTTGGCAGGACCGCTTTTCGTTGGGGGTAGTTAATGTCCCAATTCAGGTATTTGAAGTGGTCCTCCAAATTTTGTTGCCACACGTCAAAATGTTCTTCTGCGTTTCCGCTGAACGTGGGCAGCACTGGTTTGGGCCCTTGCAACGGTGCGGTTGGGTCCCATATGTTCATTGGGGGTTGCATCATTTGGTCATGATGTGCTTGATACGGTGGTCTGTGATGATATTGGCTTTGTGCCGTGCTATTATTATACATCTGACCCGAAGGGGTATGTGTATAATAGTGCGTGCTAATTCCCTGCTGGTAGGGAGCGCGGTCTTCGTGTTGTCCCATTGGCTGCATCCAATGATTTGCCTGTTCATGTTGCTCTTGTTGGTTATGTTGCTGCTGCCTGTACTGGCTTGTTTGATTAGGCTGCATGTGCTGGTGAGTCGATTGCTCATTTGGCAGGCTGTGAGATGTGGCAGGCATGTGAGTGTTTTGTTCATTTTTGTGGGAAGCATTGGGCTGCATTTGCCATGGTGGCATTTGCCGCATTGGATCGCGCTTATTTGCGTTAAAACTTTGTTGCTCGTTACCAGTGTTTGTATTTGATGGGCTGACAATTTCTGCTTTTGCTAATTTTGTGCGTAGCAGGTCGTTTTCTTTGACTAAATCCTGCTGGTATGCAGGTGGTTCCTCTTCCGCATCGGAGGTTACTTCGTATTTTGTTTTTATTGCATGTAATTGTGAGCTGAGGTCGTTCAGCTTCTTGTCCATTTGAGCAGTGAGGTTGTGCAGCTTTTTGTCGTGCTCGTGTGTGTATTTTTCCATGGCGTCCGTCATGATTTGCCTGTTATCAGCCATGAGTCTTTTTATGAAGTCCTGCATGTCTGATTTATCTATATTCATTCTTGACTCCAGACGCGCCATGTCCGACTTGTGGTCTGTGTATTGGTATTCTAGATGTTGAGTACGTCGGTCTATGGTCTTCATGTGATCATCGAGGCTTGTAATCGCGTTTGTTTGCGTTTGTATTTGTTCTACGCGTTTGTTGAGTTGGCTGTACTCATCGCTTGTGTATTGCTCTACGTGCGCCAGACGTTTCTGTATGCTTTCTACATCTTGCTGTGAATATAGTTTTGATGTGTGAGGGAATGGCGTAGATGCGTCTGCTGGTGCAAACGATGTTGACAGGTTGCCAATGTTTTTTATTGTTTTGCCTGCGTTAGCAGATTGTGACGTGATTTTTGTAACGTCACCATCATTTTTGGTGGGAGATGGATTATGAAAGCTAGCCGGTTGTGATTCGGCCATGTCGTGTGTCAGCGCCGGGTAATTAGTGTCAGTCAGTCGTCTAGATAAGACGCGTGTCAGCTACCGTGTGTGTGCTCACTTTTGAGCAGGTGGAATGAGTCTGCTGGTAAAATGGATTTATATTGTGTATATATTTAGTCGAATCGACTTCTTTCCTTTGGCATTTGTATTTTCTTCTTCTTTTTGTTTTTTTTTGTTTTTGGTCTATTGTGGATGTTTTCTGTATATTGAGATGTTTAAAATTCGCTTTGCTTGTTGAAAAGTTTGCTGGAGCTGTCACATTTGGCTTCAATCAACGACAGTTCCACCAGTAATAAGGAACAGATTGTCAGAAGCTTGTTGAGTGTTGTTTATTCTTAGTTGTTCAAGGCAAGACTGCCGTCTCCTCGCCTGCACCACGCTTTTATCCTGACTCCAGACTTACTAGGCTTCGCTAGCCGGCACCTGACGGTGCCTGGCTGAGCTGAGTCTGCCATTTGGGACTGTACACACCAAACACCTACACACGGGCGCGGCCTCAGCTGAAGCCATCTCTGTTCTTATTCTCGCGATGTCTGTGTCTACTTCGTGACATTGATACACCGCCCCTGGCCGTATCTCCGGTGGTTGCCCCCCGGAGGCGGACTGAGCTGGCGTGCGATCACAATTGCCTCCTAGACTTGTCATGCTGTGATGTTGGCGGCGTTAATCGAGCCATGGAATGACCGCTTTCGTCCTTTGGGACCTCGATGGGCTGGCGGGACTCGGCGGGTTCCTCGCCCTGACGATGTCACCATAAAGGCGCCCGCCAGGGGCTAGCTTTGTCTCTGCGCTTGGCACTTGCTTGTCGTACTTGTTATCTGTTCTGGCACTAGAGGGCTGCTAACCGCGCAAACCACCCTCCCGATCGACTGTTCATCACGCTCTCGGCCACTTCGTCGCAGGCTCCTCTCCGTGGGGTATCGCCCAGACAAGTGAAGGTGATACCGGTCCTCCCTGGCCCACCTTTCACGTCCGTGCGGGTCTTCTTCGACCTGGCACGCTGTGATTGGTCACCAGACGGTTCTGGACTGGGTCTTTTGGCTGTGTCTTTGTCGGGAACAACCGAAGCACTTAACTCCGAGTTCCCGGCGAAGTCAGGACTTGATTCAGGCAGCACTCCTGAACCCAAAGTGGTCGAATCGAGGGACAATCCACCACCACTAAGGCTAGGCCCTGTTGCTCTTGTGTCGCTTGTATACAATGCGGCAGGGGAGACTCGCGACTCCGTCGCCCTGCCAGCTAGTTTTCCTGCTGCTTGCTGGAACTCGCGCTTGACTTCGCGACAGGCACCTCATTCGCGCCCGCGCGCTTCTTGAAATTCAGTCTCGCGATCTCTAGCCACTTTTCTTTGTCTTCTTCTGAGGCAGCCGGACACCGCGTACGGGGATGACCCGTCTTCTCGCAGTTCCAACACTGTAGTGTGGAGTAGTCCTTCGCCTCCTTGCGACTCTCGGCTGACCCGGTCTTTGTCCCGCCCCCGCCAGCGGCTGCGAGGTGGGGTTGCTTTTCGCGGCATCATCTCCTGTCGGCTTCTTGTCTTTAGTCGCCGCTTGCGCTGCCAACACCTTGTGCACAGTGTCTTCCACTGAGGGGTGCTGGGGTTTCTTGGCGTTGTCTTGCTCTTTCTCCTGGACGATGTTCGCCTGGTACCTGGACGGATCATCCCGCCCTTCCCGGCGAACGAGCTCTGAGGTCACTATGGTAAGTGTCGCCCCAGGGTGCAGCATCACGTCGTCGTAGGTTCTGCGGAGCGAGGCTGTGTTCAACCCTAGTTCGAGTCGCTTTAACACAGCCGCCTCCCTCTTTGCAAGATCTTTGCCGAATGCTCGTCTCGCGAGCGCTTGAAGGTTGGAGATGAAGTCTCGCACTGATTCTTTGTTTCCCTGTTTCCGGGTGATCAACTCTTCCTCGGCTGCCCTCGCCTCAAATTCCACATGGAAGTGAGCATTGAGGGTCGCAACTAGAGTTGGCCAGTCGCTCCGCTGCTCGAGCGTCATGTTGAGCAGCGCTCCTTGTGCCTTTCCGGTTAATCTGTCTACCAACCACCCAGCCCACTCGTGGGAGGGTACACGGTACATGGTCATCAGCTCGACGAACATCTGCATGTAGTCAGACCAAGTCTGATTTCTGTCAGGCTGATTAAACTTGTGGAACGTCTTGATACGGTCTTTGAACTTTACAGAGGTCGGCACGCACCTGAAAGGCGCGTCCTCCTCGGACGAAGAATCTTGTCTCTGGGAGTCTGTTGCGTGGTCCGCAGGTCTGCGGGACCTTCGTGAGTTCGAATCCTTTCTGTTCCAATCTTTCTCTTGTACCTTGTACTCTTCCAGGGCGTTAACCCAGGGCGTCTGGTGGAAACGACGTACGAGCGGGTCTTCTAGCGGGGTTGCCCCCGATGCCGAGGACTCGCTACGGCCCGTTGAGAGACTCACGGGAACAGCGTTCGCGACAGGCGGCGGCTGTCTCGCGGGCTCGACGGGGTCGACTTTGCTTGGGCGTCCTTCCGAGTCGATGGTGATCGACGGGGAGGGCGCAAAACCGGATCTCTCGCTCAGCGATCTGTCATCCATTCTGGTCGGAGGGTGTGCAGTCAGATTCGCGAGTCGGGACTGTAGGCGACATAGTTCTTGTTCAGCCTCCAAGCGCGCTATTTCGGCCCTTAATGCCGCAAGTGGCTTGGAGACTTCTTCTTCTGGCTGCGCTTGTTCTTTGGTGGGGGCCCTTTCGGGCTCCCTGCTTGGTGGGTCGGGGATATAGGACCCGACGGCCTTGTGCGGCTTGATGGGAGGCAGGAAAGCGGCCTCCTCTGTTTCCTTTTCCGCGGCGCGGCGTGCCGAGCGAGCTTTCTTTCGAAGTCTCACCCGGTCTTGTCGCTCGGTCTCCGACGCTTCATGGTCGGTCAACTCTTCCCAGGACGATTCAGGCTCAGCAAACTCCGGCAGCAACTCAACCTCCCATGAGGTGAGGAGTCTTGAGGTTCGGCGCCACAGCTCTGCCATCTCGATGTCTTGTCCCTCTTCGAGCACGATCTTTAAGTAGTGGGCCCACGACTCGCGCAATTCATCTACAGCTTCGCCGCCCTTGTACTTGATCTTGGCGCGAGTGATCTCGCGGCTCCCGCTAAGTTGTGTCAGCAGCACTTTCTCGGTGGTGTCGAGGGTGATGTGGTAGGCGTACTGTCCGCGACTAGGTCGCCAGACGTACGGCAAACCCTTGGTCGATCCGGCTGGGTGTCCGAGAATCGGTTCTAGATAGTACACATGCTTGGTGTGTATACCTAGGATCGCTTGGGCATCTTCTTGGGCGGAGAGATATTTTCACATAATATCCTCCTCTGCTGTTGTTTTCCGAGCTTGATTCGACTTGGGCCTCTTGACTTTTTCGGGCTTGTCCCGGATCAAGGGGTCCTTCTGGGAAGTCCTCTCATCTTTCTTGTTCTCCTCATTGGCACTCCCGTGTCCCTGCTCCGTTTCGTGGTCCAACACTTTCTGGGGTCTTTGCGCAGACTAGGCAGAAGCGTCCCGGTTCTTGGCCTTGTCCTCTGGAAGAGCTCCCATCTTAGGGGCCAACTTCTCAGCGGAGTTGCCAACCGTACCTCTGGTTCCAGCTGCTGTCTTGCTCTGCATCTTTCCTGGAGGGTCCTTTTCTCTTACGGAACCATCTGGTTCAGGGATCCTCTCTAGGGTGGGCGTGGGTAACACTGTAGACGCGACTTTGTGGTTAACGCCACTCGCGCCGGTCTTTCCGTCCGCTGGTTGTACCACAGCCGTTGAATCCTCCCGCGGAGCCATCTGGTTCGATGGAGGAAGGTTCGTGTCGAGGTCCAAGGGGACTCGCACTACGCCTCCCGTCCTATCTAGCCAGCTGTAGGTCCCTTGGGGGTGACTGCGCGTCTCGCGTCGCGGCGGCTCGCCGCCGATGGCTTCGTCCAGCTTGAGGCTTTCGTCGACGTCCAACTCGTGGGCCGACTTCTCTTTCGCGCCTCCGTGGTCTTTCGCGTGTTGCCCAGCTCGCGGCGTGTCTGTTCCCGCTTCGCGGTCGGATTCCGCGAGTCCCTTGATGACCGCCCATGCTCCTACGGTTGGAGTATCACGATCACCGCTGCTTGGTCGCGCTTTAGATCTTCCGCAGCCAATCGTTCGCTTCGTCGGCGCTACTCGCCTGTCTTGAAGCTGTTGACGCTGTTTCTTCTTGAGTCTTTGACGCCGGCGGCGTCTTTACCCCTGTGTCGGACATCGCGACTGGATCCCAGTATGCACACTGCCTGATTGCGTGTACCTACGTGAGATCCTGGTCACGGCACCAAACTGTAAACAAAGTGAGTTCTGTATCTGCCGGTCTTGACTGGTGGTCACCTCAGGAGCGCAGTGGAAGAGCTTGCCTGGACGACCTTTGAAATCTGTGGGCCGGGAGGCACGGGATCTCCAGACCAAAGGCCCTATAGAGATCTACCCCGTGTCCCCAGTGCTGTGTACAAGCCGTCTACGAACCACCCCTGCGGGTCTTATACCCGAGTGGACGCACGTACTCGATCAGAACCCTCGTACGCTTCTCGTTGTGTATTAGGCTTTTATACCGTGAACAGCTGTCTAACCATCAGTCCAGTCTAATGGGGGCAGAGTAGCTGGTGACACCCCAGGTTTCACGAAGGGCCTTCTCACGGGAAGGACTTCGCACCGGTGCTGACACGCACTGTTTCAGGCCTCCCCTACGCAGTACAACACAGCCAGGACCACGTTGAGAGAGGCACCCATCGGGTTAACCTCCGTAGAATTGAGTAAAGAGGGCCCATTCCCCAAGAGGGGAATGGGTTGCCAGCCCTACCGCTTCCGACGAGCGCTAAAGGAGAACTGCCGCTAATCGGCTCAAAAACCAGTACCAGAGAGTACTGGGTCCCTAATCCTACTGTGGCCATAATAAAGGTCAACAACAATACAAAGGTAATGGGGAAAGCTTAAGTCCAAGGAATGCTACAATTCTCGTGGAGACTAACGTTTTGTTACACTAGCGTCATTAAACTTTTCAATTTTCGCTAATATATTAGTCCTCAGTGAATTGATTTTGGTGTAGTTTGGTCTGCTTTTGAATACCTTGTGTCCATTCTACAGGGAGAAGTATTTGATCTGCTTTGGTTTACCACCTATAATCTACATGGCAAATTCAATATAGCCCTCCCTGCCAGACATATTTATTAAATTTCTACTCTAGTTTCAAAAATCAAAGTTTTGCAGAGCTGAATAATTTTCATTTTGATTAGATGTGTTGCCTTTCTACAATATTCTTTATACATGTATGTATTTGAATTGCTAATTTTAAAATTGCTGACCCAGACCAATACAGAAATCCGGAGATAGTGCTTCCAATACAATGGTGAAGGGTAAGGGAACGGACCTTTCTGAGAACGCACGTCTAACATAACAAAAAAGCCATGTGCACAGAGGTGCATTCTTACAAAGATTTACTGCATTTTGCGCAAAACTAATGAAGTTTGTTCAGAGATTGTTTAATGAGATACGCAACACTTCCATATCTGCTTTCCTACTCAATAACAGCATATGCCAGCTAGAGGATGGTCAGTCAAATGCTTTCTTGGACAAATGAATAGGAAATTGGCTGATTTTGATGTAATATATTTGCTTTTCATGATTAGAAATATAAATAGCTATGAATGAGAAGTCATTCATCGTACTACGATCTACAACATATAGACCATTTCTGGGCGCTAACATCCCCGAAAAAAACTTCACAAGAACATTTACACACCATGTTGTTTATTATGGGTCATGGGTATTCCCGCAGAACGGTGACTGACGAATATGCGGCGATGCATGTGATTAATGCTCAAAATGAACTATTTAGTTAAACAATTACCTAAACTTCCTCGAATCGTCAAAAGTGATGTCTTTATATATATACTCGTAGATGCAGACAGTACTGTTTCGTCCTATTAGGACTCAGTGCATCTCAGAGTAATGAGGTTGGGAATGGTAGCAATGAAGAGCATGTAGGCTCTCAAAACAATTTTAGCCAGATCCCTGCATACTTGCCAGAGTGCTCAAACTGCAGAGCAGTGAGCAAAGCACAAGACATTGGCGAAGCAGCACCTCAAGAGAGTGCTCAACCAAACACGAAGTAAGGGAGCGTAGTACTCGTAGATGCAGACAGTACTGTTGCACCTCTTAGATGTATGGTGAAAAATGCAACAGAATTAAGCAAGTACATATGGAGATTGAAAGGAGACAATAATGAATATAATATTTCTTGGAAAATAGTCGGAAGAGCGAAACCATACAGTAACACATCTAAGAGGTGCAACCTGTGCATACTGGAAAAGTACTTCATTGTATACTAAAGACAGATGGCCATCTTAAACAAGAGATCAGAGATCGTTAGCACTTGCAGGCATAATAACAAATTCTTGTTAATAAATAATAAATAACCGTTTAGTATAAATCAATAAATGCATTGATATGTTGATAGCTAGAGCACGTTTACAATGTACTGTTTACAAAGTACTGGGTATTCTACTTTTTTATTTCAATGTTATACTCTCCTGAGGATTGCATGTGGTAACACGCATGAAACACCGTATAGAGAATATAATAGTAATTGTCAAAAAATAAATCAAATATGTGTGTGTGTGTGCGCGCGCACGCGTACGTGCGTGCGCGGTGGCGGGTGCGTGTGTGTGTGTCACCACCTCTTGCATCTTGGAAATCACACACTGGACAGATCCACATAACTGTTTAATTACCAATACTGTTGAGTGCATTATGTAATGAGTCTAATCTGCAACAAAACTAGATGCTTTAATAGAAGCAATAAGAGTCCCCCTTTAACGTAGTACATGTAACCCCATACCCATATGCTGTCCTCAACTAGGATATTGTACATGAAACATCCTTGTATTCTACATAATTTTTGTCACACCACAATTATATATTCCATACTTTGTAATAGAACCATTTGTGCTGAAGATTGAAACAAATTCATGAAACCAATTTGTATACCATAATCAAAGTAGTTTGTTTTTCCTTCAAATCATTGTATTGGCATCTCAAAGACAATAGCATCGCCCACACCGTATCCTGGAAGATAATTGCCCATGCGATACTCCATACTCCACAGTGTGCAAAATTTGCAACTTATGCCTGACAGAAAAATATTTTATAATATGTAAGCCTGGCCAGACATGTCCACACTCAACAACAGAAACGAACTCGCCAACATTTGTAGACACCGTGGTAAAAACACCTTCTATGCAACTATAAGCAATAGACTTCACTCAATATAGACTTCACTCTTATATCCATCACGACAGAGCATTGATGTACACCCTTTTTCACATCAAAAATCTCCCTATGAGAATCACCACCTTGAAATGATTTACATAATCAACAAAAAGAAACATTAGCTAAGAAACTCATCATATCATCATGACTCATAGCCATAGAATTACATTTATTTCTATATTCTTTCAGGGTGCTTTAAGTTGTGAGCAGCAAGGTGACAAGTACATAGATATGGCAAAAGCATAAGTATTTTCAACAATTCTTGATGATTCCCAACCTAAAGACGGCAAGAGACAAGTTACATGGTGCTCTATCTTCATTCACCATGGGAGATGTTGGATTTTACAGTATCCTCTCTGGGGTGGCCTCTACATTTATGATATTTGGTGGTATTATTCCATACATACCTCAATATTTACAAATCAAAAGTAGCAAAAACGCTGATGGTTTCTCACTGTATGTTTGCTTTACGTTGTTAGTAGCTAATAAACTGAGGATATTTTTTTGGTGAGTAAATCTACAGTAATCTCACACATTCAGCTAAATACAATTAGAGGGACAACGCGTTATTGTAATTGTGGGGAAGGTGTGCTTTTGAATGTCAGAAGGGTAAAAAAATGTATCCCTTCATGATAGGGGGTAGTCAAAATGTATACAAATGCTGATCATAATCTATGTTGCAATGTATTGTTGAAATGGACGTGTTTAAAGATAGTGGAACGATTGTATAGTATAGATTTTAATTATCCAAACCCATCTTTTGTCGCATAACTTCCTTTAACCAGAACCAATTTCTATAAAAGTGACACCATTTGGTGCAAACTTTGCAAGGGTAAATAAAAATCCATGGTTAAATAACTCTAATCGTTGTATACATTGCAAGATACTGAAGTGTTGGTGTATTTTCTGTAAACTTTACAGAGTGCAGTACTTTATGTGTCATAGTGTTATGCCAAACGTATCTTACTGACATATATATCACATAATATTTTCTAGGTGGGTCAATGTGCATAGTGTGATATTTCATGTATGTTTTGACTCACAAGGTACAAGTTCACATGTTCTTGAAAACTGCTATTTTCATGGTGTAAATAATAGACAGACTATATATAAGTTTAATTCTTTTTGCTTACTAACCAGCTTTCCTTTACTTATACAAATTAGTATTATTTTATTGTTGATATACTATTACAGGTTTGGGCATCGATTTGAAACACCACTTCTAATCCAGAGCGTGGTTATGATAGTGGCAATGTTTGTGATGATTCATTTATGTATTTCCATAAAATCAGGAACAGAAATAATTTTGTCTAAACAAAAACAGTTTTCTGGTAAGTATTTTAGCTTTTAATAAGTTGCAAATACCTGTATTGCAGAATTTTGTACTAAGAAAAATATAAATTATTTCATTATTGTTGAACTTTAATGAGTGAGAATTATGACTGTTTACAAATGATTATGGATGTAGATGTTATAGTTGAGTTTTATACCTACTAGGCTACTGGTGATATTTGTTCTCTGATATTTTAAGGAACAAATGAATAACAAGTTGATATTCTTAATCTAAAGGCAAAAAAATATAGTAATCACATATCACATATTAACCTTAAAAGTTTAATATGTTTGTATATGTAAGGTAATATGTATAATGGCAGTCTCTGTGACCCGTTAAAACAACGTTTTTTCATTCTGCCGCCAGGCGGTGCTGCATTCGTCAGGGGTAAGCTGATAAAATAATGCCTCAAAATTCGTGTATATTAGTCATTTTGAAGATGGTATTATTGTTCTCTATGTTCATAATTACGTATCGTGACATACACAGACATGTTCGCATACTTTATTTATTTAGTTCACCTATACACAACACAAAACAAAATTTACTGTTGACAGGTTCGGCAACTCCTGTCACCATTTTCAAAACGTCTCTGCGCATGTCAAGGTCACTCAGCACGACTTCCGACGCCGAAAATCGGGTCATACACATGAGAGAGTTGAAAGGCCCCCTCGTCTCGGTTCATGACCTGCTTCTGACCTCGACGTCTGTGTGGGGTGATAAATTCCTAGTGACATTTTCGTGGGTCCTGATGGCAAAGTTGGCTTTAGCGATCAGATAACTCATAAAATTGACACTGCTGACCAAGCAGAACTACTATAGGCGCTCAAACATGGAAAGCACTCACATCGACAAGGAGATCTCTGAGCTTCTTGAGGCCGGAAAAATCCGGCCCTCCAAGTCGCCCTGGGGAGCTCCCGTGGTCTTGGTCAAGAAAAAGGACGGAAGTCTCCGTTTTTGTATTGACTACCGTCGTGTGAATGCGGTAACTAAGCGTGACGCCTATCCACTTCCGCGGATTGATGAGTGCCTGGACAGTCTCGAGGAAGCGAGGTTCTTCTCCTCGCTTGACCTCGCGTCCGGGTACTGGCAGGTCGCAATGCATCCTGGGGATGCTGAGAAAACTGCCTTTGTGACTCATAGAGGGCTGTACGAATGGGCTGTGGTCCCTTTCGGCCTCTGCAATGCGCCTGCAACATTTTGTAGACTTATGGAGATGGTATTGTCTGACATCATGTGGTCAGGGTGTCTTGTGTACTTGGACGATATTCTGGCCTTTGGTCGGGACTTCACCAGTGCCTTGGGGAACGTGATAGCCGTGTTCGATAGACTAAGATCTGCTGGTCTCAAACTGAAGCCATCCAAGTGCCACCTTTTTTGCTACTGAGGTCAAGTATCTGGGCCACGAGGTGAACGCTGATGGAATAAGACCGAGCCGTTCTAAGATAGCTGCGCTGCATGACTGGGGAGAGTCGGAGACTCTCTAAGATGCGCACTTTCTTGGGCTTTACGTCTTACTATTGCCTACTGACCCGGCCCCCTGTGCAGCCCTCCAGGCTGCCTTGGGCGCTGAGTGCCGGAATGCACGTCGGTCAGCGCGTGTCACTGAACGTTAGGCTCACCCAGCCATCCCAGCTCTGGACCTAACTGAGTATGACTCATCGGGACCGGACAGTGATGGTGAGGTGGCCGGCACGTCAATGAAACCACCTACCGCCCTGGACCAAATAAGTGTTACTCTGCAATCGCTGTATTGTAACTTCTCTGATGAGAAGTGTCATGAAGCACAGCAGACAGACATTTGTATTGCTCGCCTGGGGGAGTTGAAAGCCTCGTCTGTGGACCCTCCCACCAATAATTTGGTGAAGAGGGAAAGCCCTGAAGTACAGTCCTACTGCCGTTGGTGGAAGGACTTTTGTCAGGATGAGGCTGGTGTGTGGACATTGAAATGAGCTGGCATAATACGAGGCCAACCGGAAGTGATCACATCAGTCCGTCTGGTGCCCATTGTGTGGAGGCTAAGCGTTTGGCGTGCCGTGCATGTTAAAAGTTGCAGCCACCTGGGCTTCGAGAGGGTCTATGAGATCATCCGGGAACGCTTTGTGTGACCTGGTATGTCTGATGATATACGCCTCATGTGCAAATCATGCCTTATTTGTCCGCAAAGTAAACCTGGTGTCCGCGGTGCCAAGTTGTCAATGAAACACGAGTATGTTGGGAAACCTCATGGTCGCATTGGTATTGACCTACAAGGCCCGCTGGAACTCACTGACTCGGGGAACCGTTATATCTGCGTGATACAGGACTATTTCTAAAATAAGGATGGAACTGTATGCTCTGTCGAACAAAACCGCGGAGGCTGTAGCATCCGTAGTGTTCAAAGAGTATATATCACGTCATGGTGCAATGGAGACCCTCCACAGTGACCAAGGTTTAGAGTTTGACAATGAACTGATGGAACACCTGTGCCGACTGTATGGCATTAACAAAACCAGAACTTGTCCTTACGCTCCGTGGAGTAATGGATTAGTGGAGCGCAGTAACAAAACCATCAAATCTATACTCCGTGCTTTACGCGCAGAGGATGTACGTGAGTGGGATGAGTTACTCTGGCGTGTGTACATGGCCTACAATGCGACGCCGCACACCAGTACTGGGTTCACCCCACACAGACTGTTTTACAGTCAGTGTGCAGACCCTCTGCTGCCTGTGGACCTCATGTATGTCTGTGTGAGTAAGGTAGCCCCGCCTTGCTATTCTGCGTATGTACTTGAGCAACGTTGGATGGCTCTTCAGTCTGCTGAGATAGTTCGCCGGGTAACCGGCAAAGCTGTTGATTTGCAGTCACGTATGAGGGATTATTCAGGCCTACGGGAGTGGACGTTTGCAATCGGTGACCGGGTGTTGTATTTTTACCCACTTGCGGCCACCGATAAGCTGAACCCCACTCCTTGGACTGGCCCTCATACCGTGATAGAACTGGCAGAGACTGGTCAAGATACGCAAACTTAGCACCGGGAGAAGGGGCCGTTGTAATCGTGAACCTTTGAGTGAACAGTGGGTTAGTTCGGCACACCTCAAGCCCGTCACCATGTACGGGGAAGAGGGGGCCTTACTGACTAACTCGAGAACTCAGCAAAGTAAGATGTGGTCAGTTGAGGTGGACACCCTTAACTATACGGCTAACTTATTTTGCACTTTCTCTGAGATGCTATTTAGCGTCCAAAAATTTTGCATGTGAAGTTCTAACAGTACTCTTTCTTTTTAACCGAGTTCCCTATTGGAACTTGGGGGAGAGAGAGGAAAGTTGGATTGTCCCTGGAACCCGGTCCACTGAACTGATGATAGCTAATTAGACTACCCCTAGGACCACGGGGACGTTGTGACGGAGGGGACCGTCTGCACGTCTTTGGCAAGGTCCTCAGGACAGTCAGGGGGACGTTGTGAAATGTACCATTGACGAGTGGTCTAAATTAGGGGATGACACTTTACATCTGGTGTTAATTTCTAGTCTTTGGATTAGGTTCTGTAACTGTAACTGATAACCAGTCGGAACCAACCCCTGGATTAATACTTTATACTGAGGTGTTTGGTTGATTCCACCTTTCGCTAGAAATGTGTCCTTCACGAGTGTTTAAACATTGCAAACATGGGCTATTTAGCACAAACCTGTGATTATAGACCACTCATGTACGCAAGCACCCCAGCCTCCTGTATAAGGAGTCTGGGTGAAGTGAATTTGCTCTGCCATGAGCGTCACGTGTGACAAGGGAAGACCGTCCTGGAGGGCCACCTATCTAACACAGACGCATGTACACCAAGTGGGGACCAGGTCCCACCCTAGACGGTCCCTGTACTAGTGTCCGATGAAACAACACGAGGGAAAATCACCTAAGGGTGGTTATAACCTGTGAAAGCGAACTACTGGTGTAAAACGGACATTAAGGATATGATTAATGAGCCAAATAGGACCAGTAAAACTGGTCTGATCTGGAACTCTTTTGACTGGACTGGGGTTACGTCTTTTTTGACGTACCTGCTCGACGTAGGTGTGAAATGAAAGTAACTCTAGGGTCATGACCTCTGACCATCTGGTGCAGGTCTTTGCAGGTGTTTGTCCTGTTGCCCGGTTATGGGACAGTTTTTTTGGTGGTGTCAAGACAATTCTTGGAATTGACAAGACGTAAGACCATTGTCTGGGACGTACAACTTTGGTTTTATCTGGTTTTGTCTCGTTTTATCCGAAAATGACGACCTCACAAATCAAGTCGTGAAACCCGGCCAGTTTGATTTTGGATACAGAGGTGTGCAGTTCGCTTTGCATTTTTGTCTAGAAATTGTGCTGTTACCAACCTGTAGCCCCGGCAAAGGGCTATGGAGGGCAACAACCTGCCTGAGTACACAAAGAGGATCTGAGCACCGGCTCAGATTCTGACAGCAGTACTTCTTCATCGAGCAGCAATACTGAGGGTGAAAAGGGACTGTGAAGGGACAAATGGAACGGATATAGGAACTGACAAACGGAACAGATATGGAACGGACAAACAAAGCGAATAAGGAAACAGAGGATGGGGCTGAGATGAATGTGGACAGCCTGACTGGTGGCACCAACACCACCGGACCGGCTGCTACGTCCATCCGCACTCCGGCTGAGGACCCGGGTGGTGACTACACCACTCTCGTGGCTGGTGGGTCTCTTTCTCCACTGAACATGGAATTGCTCTTGCTGGAGGAACAACTCTATGGTTGACGTACACTTCCGGGTGCGTGACCTAGCAGTGCAAATGCTCCAGTGATTGCTGAACCTCAGGCAACCACACAAGTGTTGGGGGACCCAAGTCATGGACCCACACCCTCGGGTGCAGGACCAGATGGCGTGTGAGCTTACCCCAATGCTGCCCTGACAACGACAACCATTAGAGTAGTGGGGACACACGCCATGGACCCGCGCCCTCGGGTGTGGGACCAGATGGCGTGTGCGCCCCCTCTACGACTTCGAACCTGATGACCTCAAAGCAGCTTACCACAGTGGGGGAGGAGCGTACTGACAGCAAACCGGCTGGCCCAGTACGTCCTTCCATGGTAGTACGAATTCCACTCAAGCTGCTGAACACGCAAACCCCCGAGAACCGTGGCAAGGCTAAGCCGGAAGCCTCCAGTTCGGCCTCAGAGACCCGGTCTCTGGAGGCTACACTGTCGGCCAAGGCTGGAGACCTCCTTGGTCCTCCGAAGGCAACCAAATGCACCAAAGATTGACGACTCCAAGCCTGCCACCTCATCAACCGTGGTGAGGGCGTCAGGGGAGACAGGACCGCGGCATGGGGGAAGCACACCGGCGACCCCTGCGGCCCTGAGTCGATCGGAAACCAGGAAGCAACGATGAAAACGGGACTGGCTTCGCAAGAAGCAAAGGGCCAAAGCAAGGGCAAAGGCGGTCAAGGAGAACGTGGGCGACGAGGGGTCGGAGTCACTTGTAAAGATGACCGAAACTGCTCGTGAACCCGCAAAGTCCGGGACCGCTCCAAACCCAAACCATGGCAAACCTAGACCCGTGAAACCGAACCTCCCCTGTCCTCCCCCTGTGAAGGCCGCCACAGTGGCTCCTCAGGCTACGGCCCTGGAGCTACAGGTGACCACTAGCAGGGTGGCCCGGACAAAGACCCGTGCATGAAAAGGGGCCTTCAGTATAAGCCCCCCAGACGCAAAACGACCGTGTCCGTCCAGCAGGCTCTCGGTACGGCCGAGGTACGAGAGACAGAGCTGGCTGCCAACTAATGGGGGCTAAGGACTTGCAAAGGAGAACCGAAGAGCAGCTGAAGGCGTCGAGTGGTGTACTCCACGGGGTAACCGACGAGCTGGAAAGATGCCAACGCATCAATCTCCAGCTCCAAGGGACCCTGAACGAGACGAGCCAGGCGCTGGAAGCTGCCAAGACAACCGCCATTAACCAGGAGGAGGTCATCCAGAATCTAAGGGCAGGCCAGGTAGTATCGCTCCCCGCCGGGGACGTATGCCTGGAGCTATGGAGGTCCGACTCCGCCCGAATAAGGACAACCAATTGGAGACGTTGGGGTCACGCGACCTCTTTGCCAAAGACTGGGGCCGACTGGTTCATGCAGCGAGCACTGCGAGCCAGTTGGGACGCCAGTTGGCAGAAAAGAGTACAGGCAAAATCCGTGCCGACCCCTCCAGTCGCCCCCACCAACTCATGCAGGAATGGTATGTGCTCACCATGGACGGACTTAACCAGGCTTACGATGTCGTCATCACTCCCAGCTTGCCTGGGCAGGGTGCGCATCATAGTCGCCGGGAAGAGTTGCTCCACTGTTTGCGGTTTGCCACTTCCTACATCGAGCATGTGGGGTTCCCAAAGTCTGGCTCTGAGAGTGACTGCTCTGAGAGTGACCGTCTCCGCCAGGAGGTGGACGCCCTTTTTAATTCAAAATTTACATCTATCCAAGAAACACAACATTAGGTTATTCATTGGTGATTGTGAAAGATGATGAGAAATGATGATGATATAACAGAGATGTAGTAGCTTGTGTCCTAAAGGTCACCAACAACTACAGCATTAATGCTATGACAACATTTATTTTTGAAAAACCCACACATTTTATACCTTAGCAAATATTTTCGACCTTGTCTGTCAGACAGTCTTTTTTCAAGCTGACGTCACACAGGATGGGCACAATCGCTGCAGTGGGTGCCTTTGGCATTGTTTTTCAAAATGTAATTGTGCATACACATCAGCAAAATCCTGCGTACACAAGTACTATCAACCACATGAAACCATCTTCTATAAACCATCAGCCTTGCCTCACTGAGGCTACAGAGAATGTTGCTTAGATTGTGAACATATGACCTCCAAGTAAAGTATGTATGTGAACAGTGTTCTAGTGGCTGGCACTCTTTTCTAGGGTTCTCACTACAAAGACTGCTCCCGGTATTAATAATTTTTACATTACAATTGCACAAGTCCTTCCAATCTGGTCCATAAAACTTTAGTCAATACAAAACAGGATGCTGTGCTTAGAACACTAAACAAGTGATTGTTCCAGGATGGTCAGATATCATGCAAGATGTACCAAAGATTATATACCGTACATTTATACTGGTGTTTTTGAGATGAGTTTACCATGTTAGATGGACTCATAATAAAGGAAGCCATATTGTTGTTCACTTCAGCGTGTACAGCGTGTACCAAAGCTTCATGATGATATAAATGCTCCTATCCATAGGTGCAATGTATGTCAAATTCATACTAATAAGAAGCCAAGAGTTCCAGAGAGATGGGTATCAGCATCCCATCCAATGAAGATAAAAGGTGTTGATTTGTTTGAGTTCAAAGATAAGTCTGCTCTTTTGTCACTGTTAATTATGACACTGACCTCTGATGCAGTCATCAAAGTATTCAACAACTTCAGAAAGTTTGGCCTCGCTCAAGCATTATTATATGTAGGGTCTTGATTCACATCAGGATAATTTTGAAACATTCCCTGTGGTCCAGAAATCAATCATACAACGTCTAGTCCTCATTAAATCTCCCCGGACGAAGTCCGAAGGGGGATTTCTTGCTTTGCTTCTGTCCGTCCGTCCAAAACAGGTTGATAACTCAAAGACTACTTGAGCTATTGATTTGCAAATTGAATATATCTTGTTTGAGGAAAAAAGTACCTCTCAAAATATTTTGTTTGTACTTTGGCCTACTTTTGACGAACTTACAAGCGTTACGTAATAAACTTTGTTAACACTCTACAGGGAGAAATATTTAACATATGGTCACCAAACTTCATATTTAGCTTCGTTGTACTACTCTCCAGAGCTGATTAGATTTTGGTGTACTTTGGCTTACTTTTGATGAAGTTACGATGTGTTTTTAAAAACAAATTATTACGTAATTGTGTTTTTTTAAGAATGGCAGAGCAGAACCTGCAATACAAACTCTCAGACTGATACTGAAAAATTCAATTCTGACATTGAGATCACAAAGGCTGTATTTCCTTAATATATTTAGACACTCCCCTTAACAATGACATTCCTTCCCCTGGAGAGTTCTATAACAGGAGAATTAACACCCCTTTAGGAATGATGGTTGAGCCAACTATGTACAAAATTATACATATTCAGCAGAATACCCGGTATAGAAATGCTATACTCTGCACCACTGTTCATATAAACTTCTTATCATTTAATCTAATTATGCAATATGACAGATGCTTTCTTTTGAATTTCAGATTTCAAGTTGGAAGATTTTTGGCAGTGGACAGATTTCAGCAGCTACATCCAATGTATACTGACACTATCGTTAGCTGTAGGATTAATAACGATGGCTTTGATCAGTTCAACTTTTTATGTGGAAGGGCTGGGTTTGGCTGCTGTTTTGTCAGAGGCTCTTCTTGGAGCTCCCCAATTCTATGCCAATTTCCAAAACAAATCAACTTTAGGAATGAGGTTAGTTCTTTCATAGGAATAATCTGTATCTACATTTTGTTTACAGATAACTTGCAAGTTTGGAAATCATCTCCATGCATTAATACTTCATAGTTAGATTCCTGGATCTTGGTGATCATCACAGTAAATTACCTGAAAAAGTATAGTAAATTTGAGTTCCAAAAATTCTGTGGTACATTGTACCACACTATACTATACTTTCTAAATTCAATCATAATGACATTCAGTTTTCTTTTTTTTCCTGGCCTCTCTTGTTACATGCCAAACAATGCGCGAAATTATTATATCTATTCCATTGTTTACTTACATCCAGTTGTATTTTGAAAAACACAAATGAGCGGGGTTACGTCATCATACTGTATTTTATGTCGTAAGTCACAACACTGAAGAAATATGGCAGATGGCATATGAAACGTCTGTTTTCATGGTACATAATCCAGTTGTATAGATTAAATATTATATAGTATGTATCTAAAATAGTTTCTACACAATGGTGGGCACAAAAAGGGTGTTTTCTAAGACGCTCACTAAGCTTGGTTTCTACTAGCGATTCTGAAGTGGATTCATATAAGCCCCTCTAAAAAACTGCACCATTTTAAAAGCCTAAGGTACATGCATGCCAAATTTGGCGCTTGTACGTCATTTTGCATGATTCTATCAAAATATGCGATAACAGACCACGCTACTGTAACTGTTCCAGTGTTTGTAGATATACGAAGCTTAAAAAGTTGGAGAAGAAAGTTTTCTACCTTACTGAAATCGATATCATCACCATTGACTCCAAATATCATAAAATAATGATTTCTTAGCATCTAGATTCATCATATGAAGAAGGAACAAACCTACTCAGATGCTTCTCTCGTCCATGACAAGCGACGGTTTAGTGGACCTTCTACCTGCTTCAGGGTTTGAAGGCAAAGTGCGACGAATGTTGTTGTTAGGCACTCTGCTTCCGCGTTGAGTCACGTGATGAGTGGAATTCCCAGTCACGTATGGAAGTTTTGTCAGCACTGGTGGGACCGCCATGCCTTGGTTTAGATTGAGGGCATATCTATGCATGACAATCTTGAGGGCTTCAAGAGTTTTTCTTCGGATGCAATTCTCTTCCAGTCCAATAATTCTCATCTCTAGGCCCACCGAAACGTCACTTGTTATTGAAGGGAGAAGCATTCGAGTAGGTTTGTTCTTTCTTCATATTGACTGCAAAGTCTGACAGATATTTTTTTCAAAATTAGATATTCTAAAGCTACAGTTTTGGTGCCAAATATTTACTAGTATAGTTACTACCATCCAGGCAATGAAGTGCTGGAAGAATCTGACACATTGATGTTATCACCTAACAGAGCAGATATTAGTTCAATGGAAAAGTAAGATATCTGACATGATTAATTACA
The DNA here is from genome assembly GCA_019095985.1 of Streblospio benedicti. Taxonomy (NCBI): domain Eukaryota; kingdom Metazoa; phylum Annelida; class Polychaeta; order Spionida; family Spionidae; genus Streblospio; species Streblospio benedicti. The sequence continues at coordinate 33,048 of JAGTTF010000678.1, read as the reverse complement.
CAAACCTTCATGAAAACCCAATGTATGTTGTCAATGATTGTGACAAGCGATTGCACAATATCTTGACCCAAGCAATAATGCCTTCTGAAATAAGTGTACAAATGCTTGCAATAGTAGAACAAGGGATGGCATTGTATGTTGTTTTTACAATTTCTAGGTTTATCTCTAAAACTGAACGATTAAGTATTTTGGCCCGACATGTAGCATGATAACTATCACATCTGTATCTTTAGACAAAAATAGTAATTTCTGTGTTCCCTCACTTGCCGCATGGAATGCATGAGGTACCAAACGTACATCAGCCTCTGAATTTTTGTCAGAGTTGGGATACTCGTGATAGTAGATGATCCATGATGAATCTCTTCATAAAGCTGAATATTGGTTAGTCCAGTGATGCCTGTCCCACTTATGACTACCTCAGTATATGACAAATTTAGTTTCAACAAATTTGAAAATGGTCAATCAAAGCAGATTTATCATATCTCTCTCCACTTGAGTGACGGTTCTAAGTAACCCGATTGATTTGAACATTTTGAGTTGATGCCTATGAATGGTAGCACTTAATTGTTTGAGATAAACCTAGTATTTCTAAAAGCAACATACAATTCCATCCCTTGATAATAACATGAAGATTAGACATCCAGGTTAATATATAATATATAATATTTAATCTACACTACTGGAAATTATGTACAATATAAAACAGACGTTTCATATGGCATATGGCATATAAAATACATATCCAGCAACATCAAGGACATTCTTTCAGCATGGAAACAACAGACATCTTGGACAGAGAACCTAGGTGGTTCGAGAAGGGCATAAGAGAAGCAGTCTATGAGAAACTTCATCACCCTATCTTAAACAGAAAAGGGGGACTTAGAGTAGAACTGTCTTCCACGTGGGACCCTGCCCTGGCAGAGCAGCACCAAAGTAGCCCCGCCCATCTTGTGGTTACGTCAATATAGATCTAGTATATTACGTTGTATGTCACATTACTGAAGAAATATGGCGGATGCCATATGATACGTCTGTTTTATATTGTACATAATTTCCAGTAGTATAGATTAAATATTATATATTATTTTAATTCCATCCCTTGTTCTTCTATAGCAAACATTTGTACACTTATTTTAGTAGACATTATTGCATTGGTCAAGATATTGTGCAATCGCCTCACAATATCATTTACAACATACATGGGGGTTTCATGAAGGTTTGTGTAGGTAATCATGTCAGATATCTTACTTTCCTTTGAACTAATATCTGCTCTGTTAGATTCGTGATATAGACAATTCACTATTCTCAGATGAGAGTAAGCTTAACTTCTTGTGTATCTTTGTGGTATCTTGTGTAGTCAAACTTTGATAACAGCTACAAGTTTCTGTGAATTTGTGATGGGGGGAACGTGTACAATACCATCTCAAAAGCTACTTTCTGCCACTGCAACGCGTAGCCAGGGAAAGCTGGTAAACAATAAAAATGTGAAAATTGATTATTCATCCAATATAATCTCATACGTTAAATATTCTGTATATTTGGGCTACAGCAAATAGAAACGTTAATAAAATCAAAATTAAATTTTAAAACAAAATTTCATCTCATCAAGAATACAGCCAAAAAAGAAAACTACTGCTATTGATAATCTCATATAATGAATATTGCTGCACTAATAAGCCACAGAAGATTAAGTCTATATTTGTCCCTACTAGTTAATTGGAAAACTATTGATGATAAAAGGTTCATATCAAAACAAGTCTTTCTTTATTCTTTATAGCATTAAAAACACATTAAAAAGCTTTAAAGTGATTATTTTCCCCTTATAACCTTTCTTGTCCCCTTAAAATTAATTACAGTAATGTATTATAATATACATAGAAAAAAATGAATAACCATTTATATTTTTTTCTTTATCTAGTGTTCAGATGGTGTTGCTTTGGCTGGCTGGAGACATCTTTAAAACCGTGTACTTTATCGCAAGATCGGCACCTCTTCAATTTTGGTTGTGTGGAACTTTGCAAGTTACACTAGATTTTGCTATTCTTTATCAAGTATTTTATTATGGTTATAAAAATGCTATGCAAAAGTTGTGATTTAGATACTTTCATATTATAAGGTTTTTTACTTTTATTTCGGGGTTTTGATATAAGAATTGATAGCTGTGTTATATAATTGGAGTCAAAAAGGTACCATTGGAGAAATAAAAATAGTTCTTACTTGAAGTGAGAGTAAAGAATAATTTTGAGAAAGTTAAAACTACAGTCGGAACCGTTTTACTCGAGCTCACTTAAAAGACAAGCAGCACCTAGAACTCATTTTACTTTCCCTTCAAACTTCCTATTGATTGTAAATGACAAAAAAATACATGCATATTTCGAACATTTTAACTCCATAGACTTGCATGATATTGAGCTAAATGGTAATCCCCTCCAAGTCAACCAAATGACAATTTTGAATCGAAAAGCTAGTTGAAAGGTCACGGACATGAAACCTTCAATCTGCAGGACGTCAATAAACAATAAAACAAAGAACTCGCTAATTATCAATTTTCTTGTGGCCATCGATCCCTACATCAATTCTTTAATAGTTATGTATCCCAAATTATTGTCCCTTTTGCCTAACTGTACGTCAATTCCTGAGTAAATAACATGTGGGTCATGGTTGACTATATATGCTCTTGTGCCATTGTTTCTACATACTTTATGGGCATGACATACTAGATGGTCAGATGAGTAGAAAGTGTAGAGGTTGCTGTCACAACAACCTAAGAAATTGTTATGATTCTTGGGAGAGGTTGCAGTCTACTTTGATTGTCAGAATTCATTCATTTCAAAACCCACACTTAATGCAACATGCAAGATACTCAACATACCAACAATAATCGATGGATGCCATGAAAACAATACCTTTGTGCAGATGAAAGAATGTAAACTTCTAGCATCCTGGGTTCCTTGAACTTCCTTCAGTTATGATTTTATACAATTTAAAAGCTACCTTTGGGACCCAAACTACCTATCATTTTGGTAAGACTTTAGTTGAAATCGCAACAACTTCATCAGGCCAAATGGCAATCCTTAGATTATCATGTGACCGCACATGACAGCAGTGTGAACCCAGCTCAAATCTTGACACACCTAGAGTTCTGTCTTCACACTACATATTTTATATACATATTTTATGTACAAGGGGGAATTCTACAAACAAAAAAATGGGGTACCCGGTCTCTGATAGTTGCTAATTTGTAAATGGACGACTTTGAAAGCAGAGCACTGGCTACAGCACCTAACCCCCCCTATCAATATCTTAACTTCCAATGAAACCATCATGTGGAACATCAGTGGTCTATATCACACCATGCTGAATCGCGAGCGCAATTTAGTTACCATGCCTGAAGACCAGGCCAAGCAATGTGAGCACGTCAAAGCCGTGTTAAACGAAAATGGGTGTAAGACCCTGGGTGTTTAAATTATCAAAACCAAGAGATAAAGAGTTGTCCAAAGACACAAACAAAGAATTTAGTATAAAAACTTAATGTATGCTACTATTGTGTGTGGAAGTCATTATTTTTCAGAATGGACCGGTAAGAGGTCTTTATTATTCAACAGACATCTGGGCACCTAAAACCACGTGGTGTGTAAACAAACATACAAACACGTGTATTGCAGTATCTCACATGATACTGTTGATACTGTTACACATGTTTGTATGTTTGTTTACACACCATGTGGTTTGCAGGTGGCAGCCAGCTAGGAAGTGGATTAGTCCTGAAAAGATAAGACATATCAAATGTACAATTTTATTGAAACAAATAACATATCTACAAATACAAACATATCTAAGAGTGAAAAATTAAGAGTCAAACTTTTAATGCTTAATCAAGTATATGATACATACATATGACACAGAAGTCGTATGCAATATATAGACCAACAATACTAATTAGTCTAATAATTCATGAAGGAAAATGGTGATTAAGACTGAAGACTATATCCTAACTCACACTAACTTTATATGTACAAATTAAACCATTAAACAACTATTTGCTAACATTAAATGAGTGATTTCCACCATAAATATTAATATTGATGATGGGATTTAACGAATTGGGAGACATGGAACTAGCATTGTTATCTTCATTTACTTTTTGCAATTTTACCCTGAAGAACATCAGAAACATTTTGTAATTGATCCTGACTGGGCCACGCTTGTACTTGGAGACCGCATTTGATCTATGGCCTGTTTGGTTGCTGATAAAGCTGTTCTGGCACACCAGACTGAAAGAGCCTTGTAGCAGTGGTAACACGGGCGAATGGTTGGTGAAGTTTCCAACAATGTTGGCCTGGCT
>JAGTTF010000678.1:11919-28603 GCA_019095985.1 Streblospio benedicti | reverse complement strand
AAACGACAATTAAAGTTCCAGCATTATTTGTAGCAGATGGCCATATACCACCGATATTGCACCAGCCAGACGACCTTTCTCGCCCATATTGTACCCGCTTACATCATCTATAGTACCATAGAGAGCAGACGGCATTTAACATCACCAATACCAAACGAAGCCTGTGAATAATCATCAAAAACAAACGACAATAAGTTTCAGCAGCTTCTAACACATACCGCAGCCGGCTGCACCAAACGACCAGCAGAAACAAACGACATTTTACACCTAGACCGACTAATAATTGACACTCCCACAGACGACAATTCAACACAACAAGTGCAACAAATGCTGTTATAACATCCCGATTTCATCACTAGCCAAACGACAAAACGGCCAATCTGCACCACCACAGCATTGGAAATCTCAAAAACAACAGAAAATTACTTCCATTTGGCCAGTAAAGCTTCTCCCACATAGAAATCGTTTTATTCTGCACGGCACAATTTTTAAAACTGCTTATACTACAGAAATACCAGGATCAACATTTTTGACAATTCAAAGCTTCCGCCACAGCCAGGCAGATGAGATACAACTAGAAATATCGCTCAAGCCGACCAACAGAAAGAAACGACATTTTACATCTCGGCCCACTCCATAACACTGCAGCCACGTAAAACAATTCTACCAGCAAAATACAGGCATACACAAAAAGATTCTATCCTGCACAAAGCAACTTTTACAAAATCTGCCTAAATTCCACAAAATACCAGCATTCCAACATGATGATGCCACCAGCTGGACACGCACCTCAGACCACACGCACCTCCACGCCACTCATGGGACCAGGTGGCACACATCACAGCCCGTTGCGCCGATCCCCACCTGCGGCCAACAAAGGTGCCGACTTGGCAAGCGGAACTAATGACGCGGCCATATCAACAATCTCGACATTAATGAATGGACTCGGCCAGTCCCCACCCAAACAAAATCCAGAAGACGCACCGGCGACCGGACCGTCGTCCACATATCGCCCCATGCGGCAGCTAATGGAGTAAACACACCCTTGCCGCCACCACAGACCACCTCTGATGTTGGGGCCATCTTTGACAGGGCCTCACACGATGAGGAATGTGGAATGCACTCGCGGAATGTAGACAGGGCAGCTGGCCGTCCATCGCCCACACAAGAACTTTACATTCAAGACACGCCCAAAACAATAGATGCACAATGGACAAATGAGCCGTGATACGACGACCCGGGTTATGTCGTCAAATTTGACACTTTTTAAATAATTATTTTTTTTCTGGTTGCCGGGGCACCTCATCAAATCTAGTACATGTTGTGAATTAATCCCATTATTGATCTACACCATTGGCGTTAAACAAAATGCTAAAAGTCTGTATAATCTTAGATCTCTCAATAGTCCGAAGTAGGTATCTCATTTTGGTAGATCTAGATCTAGGCTAGTTTGATGGTGTTATTATGCAAGGATACTACTACCTATAAATGTAGTATCCTTGCTACACTGATGTCGATTGATCTAGTCTCCCGCAACCAGGACCACGTACATCCCCAATTTTATTTTTTGCGCGCTCAATAGCCTCTAGTTGTTTTTCCCTTTTCCTCCTTGGATTTTATTACCTGCTGGTGTCTTTAATAACTGACTATATCCACCAGACATATTTATAATTTATTACCACTTTAATCTTGAAAATATAGGCCTACCGGTACTCTACCTACTGAAAAAGCAGTATCATCACGTCGTCCTAGTTGTAACTTATATGGATTTTGATTTTTCCACAAATCCTCGTGTAAGTTTTGATGTATTATCGATTATGTGCTGCGGTGCCCCAGGGTTTGACGCTAACCCGGGTCATCGCGTCACGGCTCAAATAGTAAAATAGTAATACTGGGCACCATCGAAAAACTTAGTCAACGCCCCTCTCACACCAAGTGTCCCAGCAGCAGTCACTGTGACACGGACATTTTTTTCCACTTACATTGACAGTTTCACCAACTAGCTGTTGGCATCGTCGGAATGACCCTTCTGCGCATGACAGGAGGTCAGTCCTGCCGATTCCCACCGAGAATCGAATCGTAAACTCGTGAGAGTTGGTGGCCCCCCTCGTCACGGTTCATGACCTGCCTGTACGTTCGGATATGCACTGCCTCTTTGATTGTCCTTGTCTTCCAATCATTCTCCCTGTCTATTATCCTTGCACCTGATACTGAATAATGTATGAAACTGTCAATGTAACGTGAAAAAAATGTGTTGTGATGCAAAGAATTATGTATATAAATACCTATTACCAACACAATGAACACGTTCAAGGATATATATTTTTTGACCAGGTTTTTCACAGATTTTCTTGTACAATTATTATGGGAGATTTTTCTAATTAGATGGCTTTATAGCAGCACATTTTCGGCCATAACTTTCTTATTATATGTCCGAAATTAGTACCGTTGCATTTTGTTTAACTTGCTCTACAATCACAAAATGAAAGCAAACACTTTTATTGATGTTCATATTTCTGCTGGACTGGCTACTTATGGTCCTCTTGTTTGCATTCCAAATGAGCTCAATGGTCTTTCGCAGCTCAGGAAGAATGAATGAACTGAAAACAATATTTGGAACAAAGATTTCAATAAGTGTTTATAAAATACCAGTACATTGTATATGAACAAATATAAACAATTTTTCAATATTTTATTTTTCATTTAATTCAGATTAGTTGTTCACTAAACTAATTATGCTCATGACCAGTAGCAGTCAGAGTGCGCAGTTCCTGGATTAGTACATGAAATATAATAATGGTCCCGTGATCCTTCCCAAGTGAAATAAATGTTTCATAAAACGTATCAGAAGGCAAAAAATGAATGGTGCATGTGTAATCTGCACACTATTTATAACATATCAGAGACCACATTTGCATATTTATTCTAATTTTGTTATATTATGGGTAGCCATAATGAATTTGGAGTTAACTGACATTGTACATTTGTAGTTGTATAAATTTCAACAACGTTAAAATACAAAATAATTATAATCATAAAAGTTCTGCTACTCTACGAGTAGTAACACAATATCGCAGGGAATATCTCTCACACTCGCCACTAGCCAAAACCTAGTGCTTAATCCGTTTGGCAAGTGGGCTTCAATTTGCACCTGCTACTTAGGCGATAGCCTTTTCTATCAAGTTTTTTTTTATCAAATACATGTTGTTAACCGTAATAACTTGAAAAATCATTGAAAAAAACAAAACATTATATAAATACCTCCATTTCATCAAAATAAAAAATCTACTTTCTCAGAAAAGGAATGCAGCAGAGAGCTTCTAGACACATCCATTTCAAACAATTTCTGGGGGAGCATGCCCCCAGACCCCCCTAGCTATACTTAGCGCCTATAGCGCTTGTAATAACCCTTGCTCTTTCAATATCACCTGCAAAATTTTGGCAGGTGGAAATAATATTTGGTTAGTGCTCCTGTTATAGCACTGGCCGCATTGGCTAGTGGTGTTTGAAATGAGAGATATTCCCTGACAATATGCATTGTATGATGATTATGACATATTCACATATCTATATACACATATATAATCATGGTAAATTTTCAGTTACACATCATTTCAGGAGCAAATTAAAACAAAAATAAATAATGTAATTGTTCAATAAAAAATGACAAATTCAATTACTTAGAGCGAGTCAAATTTTTAAACACTACCTAAGACTTAAAATTTTCTGACATGACCAATAACAAATTGATATGTACATGGTATGGAAAAGTAAAATGTATCTGTTGACCAAGAAATACAAATTTCCCGTTATCATAATTAGATTATGGTATGTATCACTACTTACATAACTACTCAATTAAATTACAGTCGGACCCCGTTAACTCAAAGTTTAAAGGAATTTATTGATGACCTCGAATTATCATAAATTCGAGTTATCAGGAAAGGATGACTGGCACACCTCAAATGCAACAATACAATTGTGTTCTTTTGCGATTTTCACTCCTTGCACTCCCAATTGAAAAGACTATTTATTGATCCTGGATTTTACAATGACGTTACTTCATCAAAAACAATTCAGCTACTTAATTATGCTACTTATAAATTACTTAAACCTGCACAATGGCTTTACACAAGAATTTAAAAGCAACCTTTAGGAACCAAACTACCGGTCATTTTGGCAAGACTTTCGTTGTTATCGCAACGACTTCATCAGGCCGAATGGCAATCCTTAGATTGTCACGTGATCGCCATGGTGGTGGCGATCATGTGACAGTAGTGATAAGTAGACGGGGAGCAGGTCGTAGGTGGTATCTCGGTTCATCTCAGGGCGGCGTATGCGGATCTCCACCGATTCCCTGATCTTTCTATGCCACAATCTTAAAGTTTTTTGAGCTGATGGTGTGGCCCGTGTCACGAATGTGCTATCCTAAGGCGGTGGGCACTCTCTTCGGGATCAAGTGCTCCTTGATACGAGAGTTCAGCGTCCATACCATTTCACCAACATAGGTGTACTTACACCTGGGGCACTTTGTATATGATGCCACATTTAGAGTCATCCAGCGACTTATCCTTCTGAGAAGGCAGCATTGACTTAATGGTGTTAAACGGTTTGTGGTTAGTTGCTGACTCCATGTTTCCAAAAAACATCTCAAATATGTAATAGTTAAAGTCCCGCAAGAGGTCATTTGGTGAAATAAGGACCTCTAAAAATGGAATGCAGGTCCATTTGAAATGTCCTTATTTCTCACCAATGGACTTTAAGAGACTTAATTTATGCTACTATTGTGTGTGGAAGTCATTATTTTTCACAAATTATTATATTATCTTTGATTTAATATTTTTTAAACATGATGAAACGCATGCTGTGTCACTATTTCATTAAAAATGGAATAGCCTACGCCAGTGCTGTGTTGTGCGTTAGACATCTTGTCTCTACTCGGTCGTGAAACAATACAATGAATTATTGATGATTTTGATATTTTATTGATATTATTAATGATTATTGATAAAAACGTTCATATAGATCTATATTTACGTTGTTCAATACTGTGTTAGATACTGATGTGTCTCTTGTCTATGTGATACCAGTCTGGCAGTCAGTCATTCTAAGCTGAGCATCACATCTACGTAGTACGTGTTCGTGACAAATATTAGCTTTCTTTTGCTTTGATTTTGAAAATAAAAATGGAAGATGGATATGAAACTGATGAAGCACTTTCCCAATATCTCGATTTGGTTGAGAATTACAATGGATTATCTGGTTTTGGTTCGTGTGAAGAAATTGATGATGATGTTTTAAGCCAAGCATATGATGATGTACTAGATACCCCCAATTCTACACAAGACAAGGATAATGTGTCAGGTAATTACTAAAATCATACATGGTCATTAATGAGTGAATGGATCAAAATGTATGTGTACAGTGTATATATCATAATAGTAACACCCTGGCATTTGGTGTCTGACACGATTCAAGAGTATAGACCTAAAAGTAAACTTTTATTCCCATGTCAATTTCAGACAAACCACGATTTGAAAAGGCCACACCACTGTCGCATCACCAACTTGCCATCGCGGTCACTCCTACTGCCACATTAGCCAAAGCCAAGTGGGCAAACAACGTTTTTGACAATTGGAGGCGGTGGAAGAGTAGAGCAGCCGGAGAACTCATCCCGCCACTTGATAACCTTCATGATAAGCTCCACGAGACAGTTGCACAATTCGTGCGGGAGGCTCGAAAGCAAGATGGTACGAGATACCCAGCAAACACATTGCATGAGCTGGTAACCAGTCTACAAAAACATCTTGAGATACGTGGTCAAAAGACAAGTCTGATAAGTGAGTCAAACGAAGTTAAATTTGCGCTAGATTATGAGATGCAGATCTCTACAAAGCAGGGACTGGGGTTAATTGAAAAAAAGGCACAAGAAATAACTGTAGAACAAGAGAAAATTCTGTGGGAGAGAAACATATTGGGTGTACAAGATGCTCGTAGCATGGTTCAAACTGTATTCTATCTGATTGGGACTCATTTCGGCATACGAGGAGGTAACGAACATCGAGATCTTACAATTGACAATTTTCATGTTCATGTTGGAACGGATGGCCGAAAATATTTGGACTATGTAGAAAAGGTTAGCAAGACATTTAAAAGGTGGTATTAAGGACAAAGGTAAAAAACCGCGTCAGGCACGAGCGTATGAAAATGAAAACCAAGATCGATGTATTGTGTTTATTTTTGAAAAATATGTGGAATGTTGCCCTTTAGAAGGTCTTAAGAAATGTATATATTTGCAACCAAAACGTGTTATCAAAGATACCCAACTGTTTACTGCTAACCCTATTGGTCACAATACCCTGAAAAATATGGTGAAGCATATCATGAGCCAGGCCAACATTGTTGGAAACTTCACCAACCATTCGCTCCGTGTTACCACTGCTACAAGGCTCTTTCAGTCTGGTGTGCCAGAACAGCTTATCAGCAACCAAACAGGCCATAGATCAAATGCGGTCTCCAAGTACAAGCGGCCCAGTCAGGATCAATTACAAAATGTTTCTGATGTTCTTCATGGTAAAATTGCAAAAGTAAATGAAGATAACAATGCTAGTTCCATGTCTCCCAATTCGTTAAATCCCATCATCAATATTAATATTTATGGTGGAAATCACTCATTTAATGTTAGCAAATAGTTGTTTAATGGTTTAATTTGTAAATATAAAGTTAGTGTGAGTTAGGATATAGTCTTCAGTCTTAATCACCATTTTCCTTCATGAATTATTAGACTAATTAGTATTGTTGGTCTATATATTGCATACGACTTCTGTATCATATGTATGTATCATATACTTGATTAAGCATTAAAAAGTTTGACTCTTAATTTTTCACTCTGGTTGTCTGTGGCAAAATCTTGGTGGGTGTGACCGTGGCACCCCGAAAATCAACTAAATTTGATAAAATTTACTTATTTGACCTATGATTGTCCATATAACCTCTTGACTGTTTAAAACTTAATGCAACCATAAAATATGTCATATTATTGTAAATTAATAAGCCATACAAGTGTTTTCTTGCTTGAAAATCATCAAAATAACTCAATATTTAGTCAAAAATGCTTCGGTTTTGAAAGTTGTCTTATACGTTTTTCCTTCGTAAGTCATCAAATGTCATCAGATTTCTTCATAATTCGTATCAATATTTTGCAAAATTACTTGGCTATATAGTGCAACTCAATTTAAGTCAATTTGTCTCTTGACCTGGCTTCCAGAACCATCACAAAACATTAATGTTACCCCTACCCCAAAATGTGATATCTGCAGCGCTTGATGTAAAGTTATGTTCTGTTGTATTATTCTGTTATTAAAATCTTCTTTGAGGAGCTATTGATTGAATCTGGCATCTGTGCAAGCGGGTCAATTGAAAAAGTAATCAATGGCAAGCACTATAACAGAGCATTACGAGTACATAAGATTATTGTTGAAGCCTTGGAGCATCTTCTGCTGCAAGAGTTTAATGCTTGTACTCAATGGATGAAGAAGTACGTGAATCATTCATACGCTGTTCTCAAGATAACTCAAATGAAAGTTTCAAGGAACTCATTTCTAATGACAAATGTAGAAATATGCTGTCTCTGTTGTCTGAGTTTAAAGAAAACATTCGCAAGGGTCACCTTGGTAAAACAGCTCAGTTTTGGCTGATGTACATTGACAGGGTATGGAGTATGCTTAATCTCCAAAGAGCCACAAGAGAAAATAATCTCAGTCTGCATCTGGCAGCAATTCAGGACATGATACCTCTATTCTTTGCCTACGACCATCAGAATTATGCCCGCTACACCAGTGTATATCTATTGTCCCTCCTGAACCTGGAGGAGACACACCCTGATGCAAAGAGTCTACTGGAGAAAAATGGTTTCAGCATCAACAGGTCAGATATACCATCAGCCAGATGTGCAGTGGACATAACAATTGAGCAAACAATCAACCGCCACGCCAAGTCTCACAGTGGAATAATTGGTTTCAGTAGGAACCAGGCAGCATATCACAGATGGTGTGTCACCCGACATGCACGAGGCACATACCATCAGGCTATTATGGAGATGGCAGACATGGATACTGAAGATTCTTCAACTCACAAGGAGCTAAGGCCATCTCAAATTGCGGAAAGTGAAGAATGCACAAACAAGGTTATTGATGCAATAAACAACTTTACCAATCCATTCCAGGTTGCCAACAAAGATGTGTTGTATTGCATATCATCTGGGGCACCCATTCCAAATGAAATTGAACAAGATCTCTTAGGTGCTAGCAAAATGGGTCAGAAGGCCTACACACAATTTGTTGATGACAGATTTGTCGCTCAGACCAAAAAATTCCATGAACCTATAAAAAGAATGAAATTAAAAACGTTTTGTGATGTTGCACGGAGTGCTAAACTTGAAACAACTGGTCAGAAAAAGTCACGAGAAATAACAGCCGAACGAAATGTGCTGGGGCAACTGGTTGTTTTATCAATAGAGCATGACATCAATCTCGAAAGAGTTTTAAAAGTTTCCCACTAGGCCCAGTACCCTGGTCGATAGCGACGGCAGATGGTCTACCAGTCAAAACAGACAAAGCCAAGCTTTACATGAAATTGAGTGTGGTTGCCTTACAATTCAACCACAATCATACCAGAGTTCTTACGTAATTGATGGTAATGCTCTTTATCAGTCGCAGATGTCATTACCAGTCACTTTTGGAGAACTGGCAAAGAACATATTCCAACAGCTTCCAAAGGTATCTAGGGTAGATTTTTGTGACTGATTCCTACAAAGTGGATTCTATCAAAGGTATTGAGCGTTCAAGAAGAGGCACAGCAAAAGTCATCTCATAAAAGGGCCCCTGACGAAGGTACCAAGAGACTGGAAAGCGTTTCTCGCATGTGATGAAAACAAATCTAATTTCACAAAATTTGTTCTTCAGGAATGGAGAAAAGACACTTATGCACCTAGTTTGAAACGTATGACAGTGATGTTTGTCTGTGAGAACAATTGCAAGAGGCTGACTAGCCTTGATGGTATCAAAACAGTGTGTGAGGAGGAAGAAGAGCTTCACTCTACACAAGAAGAGGCCGACACAAGAATTGTATTACATTGTCTTCACATTGCAAAAACTCAACAAAGACCCAATCAGGGTTAGATCACCTGATACAGATGTGCTTGTTCTGCTAGTGTATTTTGGAGATGAAATTGAACAGTCACTGTATTTTGACACTGGCATGGGAGATAAAAAGGAGACTCATAGATGTGAAAAAGGTCATTGAACAACTTGGTCCTGAACTTTGCAATGCATTGCCTGCTTTACACGCGTACAGTGGCTGTGACACTACAAGTGCATTTGTGAGGAAAGGAAAAGTCAAAGTACTTAAACTTTTGAAGAAACACCCAGAGTTCTTGCCAATATTTGGAGAAGTTGGGAAAAACACCAGAACTGTCAGAGAGTGTATTTGAGAAACTTATGCATTTCACTTGTCTTCTATATGGGACCAAAGGTGCCACTGACATAAACACACTTAGATATTTCAGATTTCTGGAAAGGTTTGGTACAAAGAGAGGAGCACTTTTGTCATCCAATAAGGGTGTTGATATGAGTCTTTTACCTCCCTGCAAAGATTGCTTAAGAAACCACCTACGGAGAGTCAACTATCAGAGCCTCATTTGGCATAAAGCAAGATACGCAAAACCGTCATATCCTCCTGCAGATGAACATGGATGGCAACATACCGATGGAAACCTTCAATTCAAATGGACTGATGGGCTGCTGATGCCACAAGAGCTGGTAGATGTTTTGTTGAAAGAACCAATCCAGACCGTACAAGATTGTGAAGAACCAGAGCTGAACAATCCAATCGATGTCATATTTGATGATGACTAAATTTAAGTGAAGACATCCTGCGTCTTGAACAAATACAGACAAGTATAGATGTTTCTGTATGGATGAATATGAAACTTTTTGTTGTTGTAAGGTGTTAATATTGTTCTTTCAAAAGCTAACCTATTTTGTAAAGTCAGAGTGAGTACATGTATATACATGTATATACTGGAAGAAACAGAAATATTTTGACATGTATCTTGCAGCTTTGTTAAATAGTTCTTTGTGATACTTGTATTGTTCTTTACAAGAGTAAGGACATTTTTGTATGTTAAGCATAACTAGTGTACTAGGATGACTATATATATATCTTGTAAGATAGGTGTCAGTAAAAATAATGTATTGATTCCTTACTTTAAGCATATTTCAATGGCGAATAAAGTAGCTCATTGACACTTTTGATTTCATGTTTGTCGTACAATTGTATGGGGGACAAAATTATAACCAAGAGCCCCCGGTTACAAGAAATCCTGTACCTGCCATTGTATTTCAATTTAAATGTGTTTGTAGGAAGTTGTTAATGATATCATTAATTGTTCAAACTAAAAAAGAAATTAATGAGTTTTTACTTTAAGATTTTAATAACAGAATAATATAACAGAACATAACTTTACATCAAGCGCTGCAGATATCACATTTTGGGGTAGGGGTAACATTAATGTTTTGTGATGGTTCTGGAAGCCAGGTCAAGAGACAAATTGACTTAAATTGAGTTGCACTATATAGCCAAGTAATTTTGCAAAAATATTGATACGAATTATGAAGAAATCTGATGACATTTGATGACTTACGAAGGAAAAACGTATAAGACAACTTTCAAAAACCGAAGCATTTTTGACTAAATATTGAGTTATTTTGATGATTTTCAAGCAAGAAAACACTTGTATGGCTTATTAATTTACAATAATATGACATATTTTATGGTTGCATTAAGTTTTAAACAGTCATGAGGTTAATTGGACAATCATAGGTCAAATAAGTAAATTTTATCAAATTTAGTTGATTTTCGGGGAGCAGCGGACTTCGGAGAGGTGCCACGGTCACACCCACCAACATTTTGCGGGCAGACAACCAGTTTTGAACATCTCAAACAATATAGTTTTGGAAAATATGGGTATGATTTCAAACTAAAGTCTTGCCAAAATGATAGGTAGTTTGGGTCCCAAAGGATTGCCATTTGGCCTTTTAAATTGTATGAAAATCATAACTGAAGGAAGTTCAAGGAACCCAGGATGCTAGAAGTTTACATTCTTTTCATCTGCACAAAGGTATTGTTTTCATGGCATCCATCGATTATTGTTGGTATGTTGAGTATCTTGCATGTTGCATTAAGTGTGGGTTTTGAAATGAATGAATTTGACAATCAAAGTAGACTGCAACCTCTCCCAAGAATCATAACAATTTCTTAGGTTGTTGTGACAGCAACCTCTACACTTTCTACTCATCTGACCATCTAGTATGTCATGCCCATAAAGTATGTAGAAACAATGGCACAAGAGCATATATAGTCAACCATGACCCACATGTTATTTACTCAGGAATTGACGTACAGTTAGGCAAAGGGACAATAATTTGGGATACATAACTATTAAAGAATTGATGTAGGGATCGATGGCCACAAGAAAATTGATAATTAGCGAAGTTCTTTGTTTTATTGTTTATTGGCGTCCTGCAGATTGAAGGTTTCATGTCCGTGACCTTTCAACTAACTTTTCGATTCAAAATTGTCATTTGGTTGACTTGGAGGGGATTACCATTTAGCTCAATATCATGCAAGTCTATGGAGTTAAAATGTTCGAAAATATGCATGTATTTTTTTTGTCATTTACAATCAATAGGAAGTTTGAAGGAAAGTAAAATGAGTTCTAGGTGCTGCTTGACTTTTAAGTGAGCTCGAGAGTAAAACGGTTCCGACTGTAGTTTTAACTTTCTCAAAATTATTCTTTACTCTCACTTCAAGTAAGAACTATTTTTATTTCTCCAATGGTACCTTTTGACTCCAATTATATAACACAGCTATCAATTCTTATATCAAAACCCCGAAATAAAAGTAAAAAAAACCTTATAATATGAAAGTATCTAAATCACAACTTTTGCATAGCATTTTTATAACCATAATAAAATACTTGATAAAGAATAGCAAAATCTAGTGTAACTTGCAAAGTTCCACACAACCAAAATTGAAGAGGTGCCGATCTTGCGATAAAGTACACGGTTTTAAAGATGTCTCCAGCCAGCCAAAGCAACACCATCTGAACACTAGATAAAGAAAAAAATATAAATGGTTATTCATTTTTTTCTATGTATATTATAATACATTACTGTAATTAATTTTAAGGGGACAAGAAAGGTTATAAGGGGAAAATAATCACTTTAAAGCTTTTTTTAATGTGTTTTTAATGCTGTAAAGAATAAAGAAAGACTTGTTTTTGATATGAACCTTTTTATCATCAATAGTTTTCCAATTAACTAGTAGGGACAAATATAGACTTAATCTTCTGTGGCTTATTAGTGCAGCAATATTCATTATATGAGATTATCAATAGCAGTAGTTTTCTTTTTTGGCTGTATTCTTGATGAGATGAAATTTTGTTTTAAAATTTAATTTTGATTTTATTCATTAACGTTTCTATTTGCTGTAGAGTAGAGTCATTTTAAGATTTTTTGTCGGAAAAATTGCAAGAAATTGTTTTTTGATTTTATTCAATAGATATTATGCCCCTCTATCCCAGAAAAAAAGTCTACCAAAATCACCCAATCCAAAATAGGTTTTTAAAGACATTTTTCAATATGGCCGCCGGGCATAACGTAAAAAAATATGTTTTTTATATTATAAGCTACATTGATGTGTAATACATGGAATTTGGGGTTAACAGGGTCACTGATTCCATTTCTAGTATTATTTTAATGATTTGACCTTATCTTGACCTTCAAATCCAAGATGGCTGCCACTTGCCATGTGTAGTTTACATATTTTACTTTTGAACCTACATCAATGTGTAATACCTGGACTTTAGGGACTAAAGGTGTCACTGATTCCATTTTCAGCATCATTTTAATGATATGACCTTATCTTGACCTTCAAATCCAAGATTGTTACTACTTTATCGTGAACATTTTACGTATTTTATTTCTAAGCAATGTTGGTGTGTAATACACGTATCTGCATGTATATTTAGCTTTTAAGCATTACAGATTTAACCAAATCTAAACTCATAAATCCACTGTGATTCCATTTAGCATTGAAATATGATAACATTTATATTGGTAAACATAATTTGAATGGTAATGGAATCTCAGCTTCTTCATACCTTTTAGTCATGAGAGAGTTATGCACAAAGATTATTACAGTAACAAAATTTATTCTAAACCAAAGAATCTTACATGCAACAGATACATACAGATACATGCACATTTGTAAATTTATAGCAGATAATATTCAAATATGATTTCTTTGGGGGGAAAGCCATAAGCCTCCTACATTGAGTGGCCAATGATTCCCAATGCTTGGGAACCTCCAGTGTCTATGGTTCTTCCTTTACATCTTCTAAATCATTGTTGTATTGATTGTGAAGTATGTTAATTGGCAAGAGCCACATGCTGATATACATGCCAGATTGTACAACTGACAGCTACATTTCTTCAAATGACAATAGGTTGTGAAATTGCAAGGTATGACATTAATCACACACTGTGTTGCAACCTTTATATCATTCATTGTAGGGCAGTAATGTCATTTGCTTTCCCACTCCCATTTAGAAGGATCATCATCCATCCAAACTAATACTTGGTAGTAGACCCTCAAAGAATGATATTTACTGGATGATGCTGTAGGTGATAAACACTCGTGTGAAAAAGTGGCTAGATGTCACTTTCTGAAAAGGCCTATGAGTTAAACCAGTTCTTTTAAAGCATCTTCACGAGAGAGGATGATGCCCCCGTTCCCACGCCCACCAAACATAGCTTCACGGATGAACTTACAGACTTCGTCATTACCAGTGAAATGGTCAAACTAAACAGCCTCCACACTGGAAAGGCATCAGGTCCAAACGGCATGCCAACATGTGTCTTGCCACAGGCGAGGAAATTAAGGAACCCTTCACCCACCTGACCTGCTCCAGCTTTCCCTTGATACAGGACAACTCCCAGCTGAGTGTGAAGAAGGGCAGTAAAAACGACAGCAAGAAACTATAGGCCAGTGAGTCTGACATGCATCCTATGTAAAGTCATGGAGAAGTTGGTGTGAGATCAGATGATGAAACACCTGCAAAACAACAACAAATCAACTTTGATCAGAAAGGACAACATGGGTTCTTGCCAGGCATGGTTGTGTATCACATAACTGCCTGAGGTCATGGAAAACTGGACAAGTATCCTGAATGATGGCTGCTGTGTGGAGATCGTATACATGGCCTAAAAAAATGGCGCTCTACTCTGTCCCACAACGACCGTCGTCTCCTGCCAAAAATACACGCTTTCAGTATCAGAGGCAGTCCTCAAGTGACTGAAAAATTTCTTCACAGTCAGACAACAGAGCGTCGTCATCAATGGCACCCAATCACACAAGGGGCATATGAGTAGCGGTGTCTAAAAGGGTCCATTGTTGGCCCGATAATGTTAGTCCCTGCTCATTAATGACTTGCCAAGATACAAAGCTGTACATGAGAAGCGACACTGATGAAGGCCATTAGGACCTGCAAGAGTCAATGAAGCAGACAAGGATCTTGGGGTGGTGATGGACAACAGGCTAACATTCAAAAAGACCACGAAGCGGAGGCAACATCAGAGGCAGATTGCATTGTTGGAGTCATCCGCAAGTCCTTTGACTATCTCATAAAAACCTTTGTCCACCTGTACCAGAGACTGGTGAGACCCATCCTGGAATACGGACCCCGCGCCTGGCAATCACACCTGAAAATACTATGCAGTGATATCAAGGATGTACAGCTCAGAGCCGTAAACCTTCTATCCCACCTGTACAACAAACCCAACCCTGAAAGACTAAAGATTCTAAAGTAGAGCATCGACACAAAAAGAGGTGACATGATCGAGGTATTCAAATACCTCCACGGCTTCTATGATGTCCAATAGCCAACCCTCATACTCTTAGAAAATGACTTGCGGGTAACTCTCTGAAGCTCCTCAAAAAGACAGATTTGGGCTAAACATCAGAGGAAACTTCTCCCAGTCCGTCATCTCAATCTGGTACAGTTTACCTGACTCAGGTGTCAAGGGCCCTATCAGTAAACGCCTTTAAGAGCAGACTTAATAACCACTGGAAACACTTATCCTCCTCCATCCACCACAATGTCAGAATATGTAAATACATAGCTTATCCACGCATGTCACAAAGTAAAGTATCTTTTTTTACCTCTGGAAGGATGAAAAGGCCTACACACGGTCCCTACCATTGAGACTAGTCAAGTCAGGTCATATAACACAGGATCATTAACATTCCCAGTTGGAATGACAGATCTTTTTGTTCTCTGAATGGCCAATGGTCTAACGTACCTGACTTATGTATTATAGTCTTGGTGAGCGAATCATGTCAAACACATACTAATTAAAAGAAACATGGCATCAATGGCAGCCATCTTGGATTTGAAGGTCAAGATAAGGTCAAATCATCAAAATGATGCTGAAAATGGAAACAGTAACCCCGCTAAACCCGAAGGCCCAGGCATTACACATCGATATAAGCTCATTTTTCATGTCGTAATTGGCAGCCATCTCGGATTTGAAGGTCAAGATAAGGTAAAATTATTAAAATGATGGTGAAAATAGAATCTGCGACCCCTTCAACGCTAAAGCCCAGGTATTACGTACAAGTCGATGCAGGTACAAAATAAAAAAAATGAAACTTCATGTAAGTGGCAGCCATCTTGGATTTGGAGGTCAAGATAAGGTCAAATCATTAAAATGATGCTGAAAATGGAATCAGTGACCCCTCTAAACCCTAAAACCCAGGTATTACACATTGATGTAGGTTCAAAAGTAAAATATGTAAACTACACATAGTAAGTGGCAGCCATCTTGGATTTGAAGGTCAAGATAAGGTCAAATTATTAAAATAATACTGGAAATGGAATCAGCGACCCTTTTAACCCCAAATTCCATGTATTACACATCAATGTAGCTTAAAAGATAAAAACATATTTTTTACGATATGCCCGGCGGCCATTTTGAAAACGTCTAAAAAAAGCTATTTCGGATTGGGTGATTTTGGTACTTTTTTTTTTCTGGGATAGGGGCATCATATCTATTGAATAAAATCATAAAAACAATTTCTTGCAATTTTTCCGAAAATTGGGGTGCATTTCACCTAGAATGACTCTACTAATGTATGTTTGTAAATGATATTGTGAGGCGATTGCACAATATCTTGACCAATGCAATAATGTCTACTAAAAATAAGTGTACAAATGTTTGCTATAGAAGAACAAGGGATGGAATTAAAATAATATATAATATTTAATCTATACTACTGGAAATTATGTACAATATAAAACAGACGTATCATATGGCATCCGCCATATTTCTTCAGTAATGT
Source organism: Streblospio benedicti (assembly GCA_019095985.1). Classification (NCBI taxonomy): domain Eukaryota; kingdom Metazoa; phylum Annelida; class Polychaeta; order Spionida; family Spionidae; genus Streblospio; species Streblospio benedicti. Next base: position 12,142 of record JAGTTF010000678.1, on the reverse strand, counting down.
GACATACAACGTAATATACTAGATCTATATTGACGTGAACCACAAGATGGGCGGGGCTACTTTGGTGTTGCTCTGCCAGGGCAGGGTCCCACGGGAAGACAGTTCTACCCTAAGTCCCCCTTTCTGTTTAAGATAGGGTGATGAAGTTTCTCATAGACTGCTTCTCTTATGCCCTTCTCGAACCACCTAGGTTCTCTGTCCAAGATGTCGCCCTATGCCTATG
>JAGTTF010000678.1:0-11819 GCA_019095985.1 Streblospio benedicti | reverse complement strand
GGTTGATTGATGAAGTTGCTGTGGTTTGTTGCTTTGTAGTTCACTTACCCCCATGCTCGCCAGCACATTATCTGAATCATATTCTGTTTCTTGTTGGATGAACTCCACGAGATTTTCAAGCGTGGGATATCGGCCCTTTTTCTCTTCTTGTGTCCATCGCAATCTTACCCACTTCGTCTTCCTGAAAGGTTGCAGCCTATCGATGATTGAGGCAATGAGATGCTGTGAGCACCTCGTCCATTTGCAGCGACACCATCTGGCATTTATTCAGCTCATAGAACAGTGATTCGAGGTCAGCAGAAGTCCTCACTGCTCCTCTGCCGCTGAGAGATAGTAGGAGCCTCTCTGATATCATGAGCTCATTGCCATATTTTTCCTTCAACACCTTCCTGGCGAGTTGGTACCCCCTTTTTTACTGCCTTGCAAAACATATGGTTGGATTGTTTCCTTCACTGCACCCTTGGTGTACTGGATTAATTGAGCCAACTTAGTAGAATCATCCTGGTTCTTTTGTCCACTGTCATCGAACATTGTCATGAAACTATGGTATAACATAGGATCCCCATCATATGCCGTTAACTCCACTTTGGGCATGGTCAATGCTTCCACAAAGGGCTCTGGAGGATTCATCCATGGATGTAGCTGAAACACTACAGGCCTTGTTTGAAGACGATGCCAGACTGTCAGCTCTCTCACATGCTTCATCTTTCTTTTTCTCTCACTTCCTCAGGTACGCACCGCTCTCTTCTATGGCTTCAACGTCTTCAAGGTCTTGATGGATCTTGTCATGGACCTCTTCCAATTCATTAAACTTTTTGCTTTATTTTTGCAATTAATCTCATCACTTCTTCTCTGTTCTCATCTGTTATTAAACTCCCAATTTGTCCACACTGTCTAGTTATGGCTGACAGAGCTTGGCCCTTTGCACCTTAAGAGCCTTGGTTGTTTCCTCTTCTCCTGCCATCTCACTTTACTCTTTGTATTCACTGTATTCTACTGCTTCTCACTTTTACTCTCACGTCTGAATGATACAGCAATAATTATCACCTTGGCCCTGGTATTTATCACTGTAGTCTCCCCACCATTTGGCATAACAAAGTGATATTTTTTTTTAGTTTTATTTTATTTATTCTTTGTCCACAGTCTATTGACGCAATCTTCTAAGTCCTAATTCAATTGTTCTTATCCAATTGGTGATCTAAAATTGAAATAAACAATTTCCAATGACTAATGCTAGTTATAATATACTTAACTAACGATCTTTCATAATACATGGCATGAAACTTTTAGATTTACATTCAATACACAATACGAAATACACTAATTTGAATACAACACCAAGAATGAAAACACATGGTGTGAAACATATTTTTGATCTACACTTTAAACCAGCTATTAACGCAAAAAAATATACACGAGAACCCTCATTAAGGGGACTGTGAACTCTTTTCTTACGATTTTATTAAACTTTTTGATTTTCTCACTCATTATTGCTTCAATTCTTACAAATTACACTTTATTGTGTAGATAATCATCTAATCTAATGACACAACATGTTTTGAATTGTATAGATTGATGAACATTTTGTTTTATAAAGCAATTAGTGAAAAATTACAACTTTGTCTGTGCACCATATAACTGATAGTAAACATCAACATGACCGAAATCACTATTCAGTTACAAAATTTGTATATTTATCTAGAAACCTTGCCTCATTTTTTAATTTTTTCCTATTTTTCATTTTGTATGCATTTTAAGTTTTAAAACCACTTATTTTCCAAATTTTCTGGCACATCAGTTCAAAAACGTTCATAATTCATCAACGAAATAAAAAATCAAAATCCCAAGTAAGGTTTTCTTCAGAATGCATATATCTTCAAATATATACACGTTTGTGAAAATTTGATTTCACGGTTAGAGAGAAATATAAAAAGAAATATTAATCCACTATGCAAACTTGGTTTTGAGAAAATGGGGTTTAAACATGACCAATCAATATGCTTTGATTGTAGTTGCTGCCTATAAAATGTATCATATAAGAAAAACTATTGATGATAAAAGGTTAATTTTAAAAACATGTTGTTCTTTTATCATTTATAGCATACAAACATTGAAAATGTAAAAATTGAATTTTTAGCCCATATAACCTTATAAGCCTGCAAAGAATGAGTCATTGTTTTCACTCCGGGTTTGGTCTTCACGAAATGGGTTGTAATGGGAAAAACTATTAAAGATAAAAGGTTCATTTCAAAACATGTTGTTCTTCACACTTTACAGTATAATAAATATTAAAAAGCTGAAAATAGAATATTTTTTCCTTAAAGAGTTCACAGTCCCCTTAAATAATCTGGTGTTCAGCAATCACTGGAGCATTTGCACTGCTAGGTCCCACACTCGGAAGTGTAGGTCTGCCACTGCTTTGTTTCTCAGAGAGAGCAGTCCCATATTCAGTGGAGAATAAGGCGCACCAGCCATGAGAGTGGTGTCGGCACCACCCGCGCCCTCAGCCGGCGTCCGGAAGGACATAGCAGCTGGTCCAGTGGTGTTTGTGCCACCGGTCAAACCGTCTCAGCCCCATCCTGCATTTTGTTTGTCCATGCTATTGGTGTCCAAATCTGAGCCGGTGCTCAGACCCTTTTTCTCCTCTTGGTATCGCTTTTTTGCCAGTGGTTACAGGTTTGTTATGCAGGGGCACAGCAAACCAGACAAAACTAGAGTCATACATCCCAGACAATGGTTTTATCGTCTTGTCAATTCCAAGAATTGAAGTGGTACCACCAATATTGTCCCATCACCTAGCAACGAAACAGAACACTTGCACCGGATGTTTGCAGAGGTCAATATACTAGAGTTACGTTATTTCACACCTATGTCGAGTAGGTACATTGAAAAGACATAACTCCTCTAGCAGGTAAGTCAAAAGACGTAACTCCAGATCAGACCAGTTCCACGGGTTACTGGTCACTATTTTGATTCGTTCATCACATCCCCAATGTTCGTTTACACAAGTAGTCCACATATACAGGTCATATCCACCCGTAAGTGATTTTCCTCGTGTTGTTGATCACCCTGCACGGACACTAGCACAGGGACCATCATACACGGGTGTCCGCATTAGAGTGGTCACACTGTTATGGTTCACTTCACCCAGACTCCTTATTCAGGAGGCTGGGGTGCTTGCGTACATGAGTGGTCTATAATCACAGGTTTGTGCGAAATAGCCCATGTTTGCAATGTTTAAACACTCGTGAAGGACACATTTCTAGCGAAAGGTGGAATCAACCAAACACCTCAGTATCAAGTATTAGTCCAGGGGTTGGTTCCGACTGGTTATCAGTTACAGTTACAGAACCTAATCCAAAGACTAGTAATTAACACCAGATGTAAAGTGTCATCCCCTAATTTAGACCACTCGTCAATGGTACATTTCATATTCTATCATTCTGTGCAAAATCACCGCCAATAACCCACGCTGATTGGTCAATCAGCTTGCTCAATTATACGATTGATTGCACGCTCCAGTGATTGACTGCACGCTACGACACCACCAAAAAGTATAATCACTAACCTATAGTTGTTGTATTTATTATTTCTTGGTGTAAAATATCAATCGCATACTAGTCTTTTATCATTCACAAATGATTTTACAGAGGATAATTTCAAAACTAAGCTAAATTCAAAGGTTTTAACTGAATACCAGTCTCATTCTATTATGACTAAAATCCACACTAAATGAGTGTCTGATTCGTTTTTATTTTCAAATAAATCATATTGTAATGGTCTCATTGCCATTTTGACCATGTGACGTCACAGATCACAGTCAACACTAGTCTAGTACCGTCACATTTTCTATACAGCTGCTGATGCTGCACGGTCAAATGACAATGAGACCGTTATGATATGATTTATTTCAAAATAAAAAATCATACACTCATTTAGTGTGGATTTTAGTCATGATAAAATGGTATTTGACCACGATTGGAGTGTCAATCTTGAAATTGAGCATGCTGACGTCTGATTCTGGGTAAATCAGACATCAGCATGCTCAATTGCAAGATTGACACTCCAATCTCGTGGTCAATTCCTGCCAATGTCCCCTGACTGTATTGAGAACCTTGCTGAAGACGTACTGACGGTCCGTCACAACCTCCCTGTGGTCCTCGGAATGGTATAATTAGCTATCATCAGTTCAGTTGCACGAGTTCCATTGACAATCCAAATTTCCTCTCTCTCCCCAAGTTACAAATAGGGAACTCGGTCAAAAGAGAGTACTATTAGAACTTCACATGCAAACTTATTGGAAGCTAACTAGCATCTCAGAAAGGGCAAAATAAGCTAGCCATGTAGTTAAGGGTGTCCACCTCAACTGGCCATGTCTTACTTTTGCACAGCTAGTCAGTAAGGCTTTCTCTTCTCCGTACTCTGTGATGGATTTGAGGTGTGCTGAATTAACCCACTGTTCACTCAAAGGTTCATGGTTACTTTACTCACACAGCCATAAATGAGGTCCACAGGTCACATAGGGTCAGCGCACTGACTGTAAAGCAGTCTATGCTGCGTGAACCGAGTACAAGCATGTGGCATCTCACGGAGGCCATGTAAACACTCCTCAGTTCATGTAACTCGTCCCTGGGTGGGCTTCAGTTTGAGGCCAGTGGATCTAAGTCTATCAAACACAGCTATCAAGTTCGCCAAGGCAATGGTGAAGTCCCGGCCAAATGCCAGAATATTGTCCAAGTACACATGATACTTTGACCACACAATGTCAGACAAGACCATCTCCATAAGCCTACAAAACATAGCCAATAGAGGTCAATGGTATGACACTCCAGCGAGTCACAATGCAGTTTTCTAAGCATCCCCAATGTCTATCGTATGGCTGATCCAGTTGCTAAAGTAAACTTTGCAACCAAGGCCCACCAAGATTTCCACCAAGGATATGATCACCCAACACAGACGCTGTGTCTGATCATCCATCAGAACACCTGCCTCAGGAAGCATACATTTGAGATGTTCAGGAAGTGCGCCGTCGAGCACTTCTTGAGTTGTTCAGGAGGTGTCCCATCTAGCACATCCCGCCCACTAACAAAAACAGTCTCCCCCACCATCGGTTACCAGATCCATCCTCTCGGTACAAGTTACAAAGCCACTCGATCCGGTACCAACAGTTGAGAAGACCATGTTGAGCTATCATGAACCCTGGTGGGATTTGCAGGGCTGCCAAGCGATACACTTGGGTACCAGTTTGAACTAAGTTCGGGTCACTCTCTCCTGAAGAGAGCTGCTGACCAACTCTGTTCACCAACGCACCCAAGACCTCACAGCAGTCTAAGCTTACTGCGTGGTCAGTATCGTCTGTGAGTGGTGTCACCTGTGCAATAGTACGATCAGCGAGCATCCCATCGAAATAACTTTCGTTCTCCACCATGAGGAATACCCTGCCCTTGGAAGTCACACGCTCCAGACAAGTCAAGACAGCGACCAGTTCATCAGAGTATGTTCCCTCGACTAGGCAGTCTCTCTCCCACAGTTGTCTGTTCTTGACAGTAGTATGGAAGCGCTGCACAGTACGTGCTGGTACAGGGCCTCTAGGCTTGGCAGTCAACAGACTGACATGGTTTCCCTTGGTCCTGGATGTGGCCCAGCCGTGAATGGTCATTGTACCTTTGGAGAAGTTAAGTTCAACTTCATTGCCAAATATTCAATCTCTACCCAGTAGTAGGTCAGGTCCACTCAGTGTCCCAATAATCAGTGTCTGAGCCAGGAACTTACCCCCACTCGGGTCAAAGTCATTCTCACTAGCTCCATGAAGAGCGATGGAAGTATCCTCTAAGGGCGGCCTCTCACATCCCATGGCTTCATAGTACGCAGTGGGGAGCATACTATAAGTTGCCCCACTGTCTACACATGCAGTGGCTGTCCAGCTTCCATTAGCGCCAAGTTGCTGAAGTACCACGTGCACATGACAAGACAGGCAGAGCTTACCTTTGGTTTTCCCGTCAAGTTTCTCTCGTGAGTCACTTGACATCTTTTGTGGTGTGGACGGTTCCAACACCACCCCTCTCGGTTCAAAACAATGAAGCACATACCCATTCCCGCACACTCCGCTTCTACCACCAGGAAGCATGTGGAGTGATGCCGACAGGTGCATTCACAGACAACAGGGACGTCTCCGGGTGGGACATCCCTTGACTGCACGTCAATGGACTCAAGCCCATCTACGGTCCATGTACTAGCCCCAATCTGCCGATTACCTGAGGGGGGTGTTCGTTTTTTCCCTCCCCAGTGCTGCCCCCTTGTGGGATGGAACAATGAGTTTTAGATGACTATACAGCATGCGAGTCTAAATGCCCATCGATCGTATGCTGATTAAGTTCCCGAGGACTCTGGTGTCTACAGACATCGAAATTGACAAGCATTCATTCACTGACAGTGTTGTACTGCCCTTTCGCGGCACGATCCCATGCCACTTGTCCAGGATAGATAACGTATGATGGCATACCCTGCCCTGGAATACCCCAGAGCGAGATCTTCTGGATGCACTTTCGGTTGTCCACGTGAGTCACCAGTCGAAGAACCACTCTGCAGGAGCTTAACCAGACCAGGTTGTCAGCCATGATACTCTTCCCGTGGGCCATGGACCCAGTCAGAGGATGGACTGAGTCTACATTTCCCATGCCCGGAAGTTCAGGCTGGCTGCCGTGGTCATTACCCCGAAGTGTTTGCGGCTCAACACTCCATCTTACAAGTTTCCCTGACCCCTGTTGGATGAGCCAGAGGTAGGGTTTTTGGTGGTACCACGGCCCCCACCGCGCCTGCCTTGGAGCAGAACCACGACTTTTGAGTTCCTGATGCCAGGCAGCAAAACGCTCGTTCAGTTGTGCTCTCTCCTCAGGAGGTAACTGGGGGAACTGTGGCTTCGGTCACCACACTCCCAGCAACCATTCTGGTACTCAGGTTTCAAGGTTACCCCAGGATTGTCAGGGGTCACAGCTGGCCGCTGGACCAGCGGCATGCCCTTCAAAGCCTCGCACAGAAGAATGGTATCCCTTGAAGCCTGGGGCTTCCCATTCGGTTTTGGTTTCGGATCTTTGCTAGTGCCCTGGTTGAACAACTGAGATCTATAGCGCTCAGGTTCATCCCGGCTCTCCCGGTGTATCAAGCGGTGCTGCAGTTCCAAAAATGGCAGCGGTACTGCCTCCTCCTGTGTAAAATACATGATGTACCGAGGGAGTAGCCAGACCATCTCGCAGCCTCTCCATAACAACCTCCTGCCGTTTGGACGGGTTATTTGCATAAGCCAGCCTTGCCAACAGTTGGAGACCATTCATGAAGTCTGCCACAGTTTACCTCTTTTTCCTGCTTTTGGGTCATCAAATCCTGCCTAGCACCGGCACCGTCCTGTGTCACATTGAACCGGGCATTCATAGCAGAATAGACAGTCCCAGCTATTGAGCTCCTCGTCCTGAATGTCCACGTGGCCACTGCCGGTTTCCAGGATTTCATCCTTCATACCAGTTATGACCTCAATTAGACTATCCCAGTCGAGGGTGAACATAGGCCAGATCAATAGGCTGCCACCAATTTACAAAAACGGGACTTCAGGCAGGAGAGGTAAACTACAACCTGGCAGTTGTGTCCATCCTTGCATATGCCTAGAAGCTCAAGTTTGTATTCGTGGAGCTCCTCCAGCATTAGCGGGTTGTACTGTGCGTACAGACAGTACCCAAGCTAGAGGGCCGTGTTGTCCCACCTCAATCTATGGCAGTTCGTCATTTTCGGCCTAGAATCAATGACAGAACCACGCAGGGTGACTCACATGCCAGAGGTTCTTGAGCCAGTGTCTGCACAGGACAGTGCATCCCAAAGTGACTGTAACAGTGAGATTGTCAGCACCATGTCCCCGGGTTGCGCTCTGAATTTGTTGCATATGGTGTCACATAAGTGTACATTATGATACCCACTTTCTAAACACAAACATTTCTGTCAAGGCTAGTCAGTGGGTATATATACAGCTTAAAACCATACAGGTGTCGTACATCCTCATCCATCCCTGTCATAGAGCACGGAAGCTACACGAGGAATGTACCAACATCACCTGCATTTGTGACAGCCCCAGAGGACAGAATTCCACGTCATGCCCCTAGTGGATGTCTCTAAAGGAGGCCAGATTACTAGTCACCAGCTTCATCGCGCATATCAAACAATTCCACCAAGTGCATTCTACAGTTGTCCTGTGTCTCCAGATTCATCATCCCGCCACTCAAGTAGTATAACATCATGGGCCCCAGACACTTCAGGTCTTAACCCTAGACATAACGTTGTGGAACGAGTTGGTGGCCCATACAGGCATTCGGTTCTCCTGCGTACGCCAGATCAGACTGCCCATAGACTCGATGTTTCATGAGTCTGGGTTTCCATTGAGGTCAATGGATGTGTACCTCGGGTTGGAGCGGATCTGTGTATCTCAGCGAACAGCCCAGAGGGCCCCATGAGGGTCGGCCCATGAGTGCTATCTCCATAGAAGTTCGCCAGAGCCAGCTCAGCAGTTGCCATGTTCATATCACTGTGTTCCCTCTCCTCCCGGTGGTGAGCCTGAGAGCACCCATGATCCGACACAGCGGTTTCACCACAGATTTCCATTGCCTCACCGGTGGTGTGACTGAGAGCACCCGTGATCTAGTCACAGCAGTTTCACCACAGATTTCCATTGTCTCACCCGGGGAGTGAGCCTAGGAACATCTGTGAAGGTATGCGATGATCCATGCGTTGTTCAGTTGGGTTATCCAAACAGATGACCGGGTCTGTCACCACATGCCAATCAATCCTGGTCACGGCACCAATCTGTAAGCTTTCCAGATGTGTACACGGCTCCTGGTACTAGCTGAGGTGGTTACACTGCCTTGGTCCTCTTTGTGTTTGTCCTGTGACATGTAGGCCCACATTACGGTCGTACAAGGGCCTCTCCCAAGACCAGATTGACAGTCCCACACAGGGGGGACTTTGCACTGGTGCTGGTAGCGATGACTTTGACCATGGCACACGCCAAGCTGAATGTCCTAAAGAGGTTACTAAACCCAAGACACGAGGTTTTAGTCATCTTATTAGTACGTGAGTATAGGAAGAAAGATGTTGGTTTCCTACATGTTGTTGCAACAACTTCTCAAGCTAAACTGACAGGATGGGTGTCAACTAAATTGCCCATCACCTAGCAATGGGACAGAACACCTGTTAAAGTGTCCTGTAACCGAGCAACCAGGACGCAAGGGCTACGTAAAAAAATACGTAACCAACAACAGTTCCGTCAAAATGGCGTAAGTATGGAAAGTGCGAAGCGTAGGACGTACGGGCCTTTACGTTGAGGGGTCATTTAGGGATTGACTAGCTGGTAGTGACAATGCTACAATTGTCTTACCTGCACCTCTAACTAGCATTTGCTCACATAGCTATACCAAATCGGTTTTGAGAAGTGTAGTTTTCTTTGAAAATCACACCTTCCAAACAGTCATTTATTACATGTTTATCCTTAATACAATCTCAAACTTATGAATGTACATTCGTAGGAAAATGTTGTCCCTCTATAAATCTGTAATGAATAGTATGTTTTATGAAATACAAAGTTGTTTTCAAATGCTGTTTTCTCACCAAATCTGTGAAATTGTGTCAAATTTGATTTTCATTGTTGATTAATTTTTTTTGTCACTAAAATTAGTGAAATAAAACATTATCAGATGATGAGGAAGATGTTAGGCAATGTATACATTTGCATCAGAAGGCAGTGGAAAATTTAATTCATTCTTAGCCAATTTATGATTTGAAGTGAAATGTGATGCTTCCAATCGAGTACATTTCATACCAAACACTATCTGCACAAGCCTAATATTGTATATCATCTTACAATGCACAGCAGCAGGCGACATATATTTTTTGGACATGCTAGGATCGGCTTTAACCCGTTCTCTGGCTTATTAATAAATTAAAATAAACTAAAACACCTATTCTAGAAAATCTGAATGAGAAATCTCGACACTCTGCCAAATTGCAGACGGAACTGGCAACGCAGTGGTCTTGGGTTTATTCACACTATGCGTTTTTTAGTTTTGTTGTTTTTGTTGTTGTAAGAATGGCTCACACAATGATGAACAGCCAAAAGACTAGAATGATATATGCCACTCTATCTAGGATCTGGGCACAGCATTGGTAGTGTTGTTCAGTCCTGAAGCACTGGTAAGTTGCATTCAAACAATCACTGCAAAACCGTCAGCTCCTGTCTAATGAACATACACCGCTGTTTCATCTACTGCAAGCCAATGAGTTTGTAGGTTATGTTTTATATATTTGCACTAGTTTATTCTGTCTATCACCCATGGCTTACCATTGTAAATAATGTTGGACATTACAACACTCCAATTCCGTTTTCCCAAACCACTCTAGTAATATCAGTTCCTGGTCTTGCAGGAACCTCTATGAACTTCCCAATTCTTAGTATTTAGGTCAAAATATGCATAATGCATGAGGTAAAGTTGAATTCTATTTGAACTACCTTTCGCGAGCTCTCATTGGTTGCTGCGTTTTTTGCATATTTTCTGCTCATCAATATTTCTGCAGTCTCTCAAGTCCTTTTAGAAACCATAGATGATTTTGGACTATCACAAGTAGTAGATCGCCCCACAAGGAAAGATAACATACTTGATCTCTTCCTCACAACAAACCCCATCTCTCATTAATCAGTGACAACAGCACCTCCATTGTCAGCAGATACAGACCATGATGTTGTCTTCATAGATGTGAACAGCCGTGCCTTTGTCCCTAAGCGTACTTCAACCCCTCGCTTCATGTACCAAAAAGGCAGACTGGGGATACTATGAGAGGGAACTCAAACGCACGAGCTTCCCCGAGCCCCAGTTCAGATCAATGGGATCATATTGAAAGCACCATTACCAGCATGATGAAAAAGCACATCCCTAGGAAAACACCAAGAGCTCAGAAACACAAGCCGTGGATAACCCGAGAAATAATAACTGCCATACACCAAAGAAACAGACAATATGCAAAGTGGAAACAAACAAAATCACCAGAATCATTCGCTAAATTTGTTTGTCTACGCTCGGTGTGTCAAAAAAGAAACTGAGGAAAGCACAGCAAGAAGACCCTGGACAATATTTTTGATTTAGACAGCAAACAAGAGAAACCATCACATACTGAGAGTAAGCCAATAGATGTAGCTAAACGGTTTTGGACTTATGTGAAATCTAAAAAGAAGGACTCATGCAGCGTGGCACCATTAAGATCTGAGGGTGTCCTAGTTTCGGACCCAAAAGGAAAAGCAAATATCCTAAATAAACAATATTGCTCCGTGTTTACCAGGGACAACAACACAAGTATACCATGCAAAGGACCTAGCACTGCCCCACTTCTTCCAAAGATAACAGTGACTGAGAACGGTGTACTACAGATGCTAAAGAAGCTGAAGCCGGATAAAGCTGCAGGGCCTGACAGGATATCCCCAAGAGTACTGAAGGAGCTAGCTGGACCGCTAAGCAAGCCACTGTCCATCCTCTTTCAAAACTCCATCAACTCAGGAACTGTACCTCGTCAGTGGAAAACAGCCATAGTGTCTCCCGTTTTCAAAAAGAACGATAGGAACAACGCAGCCAACTACAGGCCGGTGTCACTCACTGCGGTGTGCTGCAAGCTATGTGAGCATATCATAGCAAAATCCGTTGTTGAGCACCTAGAGAAGAATGGACTTCTGACGGATTTTCAACACGGATTCCGGAAAAAGCGCTCCTGTGAGTCACAACTGTTACTCTTTGTAG
>JAGTTF010000676.1:0-11418 GCA_019095985.1 Streblospio benedicti | reverse complement strand
ATAGATAGGTACTGATAGTTGGGGTATAGATAGATAGGTACAGATATGCTGGGTAGTGATAGATAGGTACCGATCGATAGGTACCGATAATTGAACCGATAGATAGAGGTTTGGATAGATAGGTACCGAGATAGATAGAGGTAGATAGGTATCAATAGATAGGTACCGATAGAAAGGTACAGGTAGGTAGGTACCGATAGATAAGAACAAATTGATAGGTACCGATCGATAGGTATCGATAGATAGGTACCGAAAGATAGGTATTGATAGATAGTTAGCGATACATAGGCACCGTTAGATAGGTACCGATAGATAGGTACCGATAGATTGGTACAGATAGATAGGCACCGATAGAAAGTTTAGCGATAGATAGGTACCGATAGATAGATTCCGATAGATAGGTAACAGAGATGATAGATATTTACCGATTAGAAATACTGGTAGATAGGTTCCGATATATGGGTACCGATAGATAGGTACAATAGATAGGTACCGATAGATAGGTACCGATAGATAGGTACCGACAATAGATAGGTACCGATAGATAGGTACCGATAGATAGGTACCAAAAGATAAGTACCGATAGATAGATAGGTAGTGAATAGATGTGGAGATTTGCATGCTTTGATATGAAATTAGTAGGGTTATAGTGTCGATTTAACATGCATGGTACTTTTTTAGTACATTCAGAACCAAGTAGGCTCCATCAGAGTTTTACTACTTGGCCTGGGTGGGGATCAACCCCGGACCTCTGGGTCAACTGGCGCCGCTTAGCGACTAGCCAACAGAGCCAACGCCATACCAACTACGCCATATCCACAAGGCTAAAAAACCTTTGCTTCAATGACGTATTGATACCCACTACTAGCTCTGATGTCAGTCTTACGTCCAACGTATGTCCATGATGGTTAAGTTATAGTACCTCCTTTATAAGTACCATTGTAGATTCGCATGGATATGAAATTTTATAGGGTGTTGATTTAACATGCATGGTGATTTTAGATTTCATTGCTTTGATATGACCTTACTAGGTACCTTCGATTTAACATGCATAACCTACGCCGGACCTTAGTATATTACCGATACTAGGCTAGATCACTCAGTACTATAAAGGAGATAGGTAACGATCATGGACATAGATGGACTGGGTCGATGACATCATGATCTAGTAGGCACCATCAATACGTCATTGTGAAAGGTTTTAGCCTTGTGGATATGGCGTGTTGGTATGGCGTTGGCTCTGTTGGCTAGTCGCTAAGCGGCGCAGTTGACCCAGAGGTCCGGGGTTCGATCCCCACCCAGGCCAAGTAGTAAAACTCTGATGGAGCCTACTTGGTTCTGAATGTACTAAAAAAGTACCATGCATGTTAAATCGACACTATAACCCTACTAAATTTCATATCAAAGCATGCGAATCTCCACAACAACACTTCACTAGATCTACTCAGTACTATAAAGGAGATACTTAACGATCATGGACATACGTTGGACGTAAGACATGACATCAGAGCTAGTAGTGGGTATCAATACGTCATTGAAGCAAAGGTTTTTTAGCCTTGTGGATATGGCGTAGTTGGTATGGCGTTGGCTCTGTTGGCTAGTCGCTAAGCGGCGCAGTTGACCCAGAGGTCCGGGGTTCGATCCCCCCATAGGAGCCTACTTGGTTCCCTGAATGTACCGATAGATAGGTACCGATAGATAGGTACCAATAGATAGGTACCGATAGATAGGTAGCATGATAGATAGGTAAATAGATAGGTACCCAGATAGGTACCGATAGATATGATAGGTACCGATAGATAGGTACCAATAGATAGGTACCGATAGATAGGCACCGATAGATATAGATAGGTACCGATAGATAGGTACCGATAGATAGGTGGTATAGATAGGTACCGATAGATAGGCACCGATAGATAGGCACCGATAGATAGGCACCGATAGATAGGTATAGATAGGCACCGATAGATAGGGTACCGATAGATAGGGTACCAATAGATAGGAACCGATGAGAGATAGGTACAGAAAGATAAGCACCGATAGATAGGTACCGATAGATAGGTACAGATAGATATGTATCAATAGATATGTACCGATAGATAGGTAGCAATTGATAGGTACATAGATAGGTAGCGGTAGATAGGTACCGATAGATAGGTACCGATAGATAGGTACCGATAGATAGGTATCGATAGATAGTTACCGATAGATAGGTACCGATAGATAGGTACCGATAGATAGATTCCGATAGATAGGTACCGATAGATAGTTACCGGTAGAAATACTGGTAGATAGGTTCCGATATATAGGTACCGATATATAGGTACCAATAGATAGGTACCGATAGATAGGTACCGATAGATAGGTACCAATAGATAGGTACCGATAGATAGATAGGTACCGATAGATAGGTACCGATAGATAGGTACCGATAGATAGGTACCGATAGATAGGTACCGATAGATAGGTACCGATAGATAGGTACCGATAGATAGGTACCGATAGATAGGTACCGATAGATAGGTACCGATAGATAGGCACCGATAGATAGGCACCAATAGGTAGGCACCGATAGGTATGCACTGATAGATAGGCACCGATAGAAAGGCACCAATAGATAGGCACCGATAGATAGGTACCGACGATAAGAAGGTACCGATGAGAGATAGGTACCGATAGATAGGTACCGATAGATTGGTACCGATAGTTGGTATAGATAGATAGGTACAGATAGATAGGTAGCGATCGATAGCTATCGATCGATAGGTAGTGATAGATAGGTACAGATAGAGAGGTGCTGATAGAAAGGTACCGGTCGATACGTAACGATAGATAGGTACCTATAAATAGGTACCGATAGTTAGGTATCGATAGAAAGTTAGCGATGGATAGGTACCGTTAGATAGGTACTGATAGATAGATTCCGATAGATAAGTACAGATAGATAGGTACCGATAGATAGGTAAAGATAGATATAGGTACCGATAGATAGGTACCGATAGATAGGTAGATATATAGATATTGACAGATAGTTAGCGATAGATAGATAGGTACCGATAGATAGGTACCGATAGATAGGTACCAATAGATAGGTATCGATAGATAGGTTACCGATAGATAGGTACCGATAGATAGATTCCGATAGATAAGTACAGATAGATAGTTACCGGTAGAAAAACTTGTAGATAGGTAACCATATATAGGTACCAATAGATAGGTACCGATACATAGGTACCGATAGATAGGTACCGATAGATAGGTACCGATAGATAGGTGCCGATAGATAGGTACCGATAGATAGGCACCGATAGATAGGCACCGATAGATAGGTACCAATAGATAGGTATCGATAGATAGGTACCGATAGATAGGTACCGATAGATAGGTACCGATAGATAGGCACCGATAGATAGGTACCGATAGATAGGTACCAATAGATAGGTATCGATAGATAGGTACCGATAGATAGGTAGCGATCGATAGGTACACATCGATAGGTAGCAGTAGATAGGTACCGATATATAGGTACCGATAGAAATGTCCCGGTAGGTAGGTACCGATAGATAGGTACAGATAGATAGGTACCGATAGATAGGCACCGATATATAGGTACCTATAAAAGGTAACAGCAGATAGGTACCGATAGATAGTTAGCGATAGATAGATACAGTTAGATAGGTACCGATAGATAGGCACCGATATATAGGTACCTATAAAAGGTAACGACAGATAGGTATCGATAGATAGTTAGCGATAGATAGATACCGTTAGATAGGTACCAATAGCTAGGTTCCAACAGATAGGTACTGACGATAGATAGGTACCGATAGAAAGATACCTATAGAAAGGTACCGATCGATAGGTACCGATCGATAGGTACCAATAGATAGGTATCGATCGATACGTATCGATCGATAGGTAGAGGTAGATAGGTACCAATAGATAGGTACCGATAGAATGGTACCGGAAGGTATGTACCAATAGATATGTACCGATCGATAGATAGCGATCGATAGGTACATAGATAGGTAGCGGTATATAGGTACCGATAGATAGGTACCGATAGAAAGGTACCGGTAGGTAGGTACCGATAGATAGGCACCGATAGATAGGCACCGATAGATAGGCACCGATAGATAGGTACCGACGATAAGAAGGTACCGACGAGAGATAGGTACCGATAGATAGGTACCGATAAATTGGTACCGATAGATAGGTATCGATAGATAGGTACAGATAGATAGGTAGCGATCAATAGCTTCCGATCGATATGTAGTGATAAATAGGTACAGAGAGATAGGTAGTGATAGAAAGGTACCGATAGATAGGTACCAATAGATAGGTACCTATAGATAGGTACTGATAGTTAGGCATAGATAGTTAGGTACAGATATGCTGGTAGTGATAGATAGGTACCGATCGATAGGTACCGATCGATAGGTACCGATAGATAGGTTTCGATCGATAGGTACCGATCGATAGATAGAGGTAGATAGGTATCAATAGATAGGTACCGATAGAAAGGTACCGGTAGGTAGGTACCGATAGATATGTACAAATTGATAGGTACCGATCGATAGGTATCGATAGATAGGTACCGAAAGATAGGTATCGATAGATAGTTAGCGATACATAGGCACCGTTAGATAGGTACCGATAGATAGGTACCGATAGATAGGTACAGATAGATAGGTACCGATAAAAAGTTTAGCGATAGATAGGTACCGTTAGATAGGTACCGATAGATAGATTCTGATAGATAGGTACCGATAGATAGTTACCGGTAGAAATACTGGTAGATAGGTTCCCATATATAGGTACCGATAGATAGGTACCAATATATAGGTACCGATAGATAGGTACCGATAGATAGGTACCGATAGATAGGTACCGATAGATAGGTACTGATAGATAGGTACCGATAGATAGGCACCGATAGATAGGCACAGATAGATAGGCACTGATAGATAGGCACCGATAGATAGGCACAGATAGATAGGTACCGATAGATAGGAACCGACGAGAGATAGGTACCGAAAGATAAGCACCGATAGATAGGTACCGATAGATAGGTACAGATAGATATGTATCAATAGATATGTACCGATAGATAGGTAGCGATTTATAGGTACATAGATAGGTAGCGGTAGATAGGTTTCGATCGATAGGTACCGATCGATAGATAGAGGTAGATAGGTATCAATAGATAGGTACCGATAGAAAGGTACCGGTAGGTAGGTACCGATAGATATGTACAAATTGATAGGTACCGATCGATAGGTATCGATAGATAGGTACCGAAAGATAGGTATCGATAGATAGTTAGCGATACATAGGCACCGTTAGATAGGTACCGATAGATAGGTACCGATAGATAGTTACAGATAGATAGGCACCGATAAAAAGTATAGCGATAGATAGGTACCGTTAAGATAGTACCGATAGATAGATTCCGATAGATAGGTACCGATAGATAGTTACCGGTAGAAATACTGGTAGATATGTTCCCATATATAGGTACCGATAGATGGTACCAATATATAGGTACCGATAGATAGGTACCGATGGATAGGTACCAATAGATAGGTAGCGATAGATAGGTACCGATAGATAGGTACCGATAGATAGGCACCGATAGATAGGCACCGATAGATAGGCACTGATAGATAGGCACCGATAGATAGGCACCGATAGATAGGTACCGATAGATAGGAACCGACGAGAGATAGGTACCGAAAGATAAGCACCGATAGATAGGTACCGATAGATAGGTACAGATAGATATGTATCAATAGATATGTACCGATAGATAGGTAGCGATTGATAGGTACATAGATAGGTAGCGGTAGATAGGTACCGATAGATAGGTACCGATATATAGGTACCGATAGATAGGTACCGATGGATAGGTACCAATAGATAGGTAGCGATAGATAGGTACCGATAGATAGGTACCGATAGATAGGTACCGATAGATAGGTACCGATAGATAGGCACTGATAGATAGGCACCGATAGATAGGTACCGATAGATAGGTACCGATAGATAGGTACCGATAGATAGGAACCGACGAGAGATAGGTACCGAAAGATAAGCACCGATAGATAGGTACCGATAGATAGGTACAGATAGATATGTATCAATAGATAGGTACCGATAGATAGGAACCGACGAGAGATAGGTACCGAAAGATAGGCACCGATAGATAGGTACCGATAGATAGGTACCGATAGATAGTTACAGATAGATAGGCACCGATAAAAAGTATAGCGATAGATAGGTACCGTTAGATAGGTACCGATAGATAGATTCCGATAGATAGGTACCGATAGATAGTTACCGGTAGAAATACTGGTAGATAGGTTCCCATATATAGGTACCGATAGATAGGTACCAATATATAGGTACCGATAGATAGGTACCGATAGATAGGTACCAATAGATAGGTAGCGATAGATAGGTACTGATAGATAGGTACCGATAGATAGGCACCGATAGATAGGCACAGATAGATAGGCACTGATAGATAGGTACCGAAAGATAGGTACCGATAGATAGGTACCGATAGATAGGTACCGATACAGGTAGATAGATATGTATCAATAGATATGTACCGATAGATAGGTAGCGATTTATAGGTACATAGATAGGTACCGATAGATAGGTACCGATAGGTAGATAGGTAGGTACCGATAGATAGATAGGTACCGATAGATAGGTATCAATAGATAGGTACCGATAGAAAGGTACCGATAGGTAGGTACCGATAGATATGTACAAATTGATAGGTACCGATAGATAGGTATCGATAGATAGATAGGTACCGAAATAGATAGGTATCGATAGATAGTTAGATAGGTACCGATAGATAGGTACCGATAGATAGGTACCGATAGATAGGTACCGATTAGATAGGTACCGATAGATAGATTCCGATAGATAGGTACCGATAGATAGTTACCGATAGAAATACTGGTAGATATGTTCCCATAGATAGGTACCGATAGATAGGTACCGATAGATAGGTACCGATAGATAGGTACCGATAGATAGGTACCGAATAGATAGGTACCGATAGATAGGTACCGATAGATAGGTACCGATAGATAGGTACCGATAGATAGGCACCGATAGATAGGCACCGATAGATAGGCACTGATAGATAGGCACCGATAGATAGGCACCGATAGATAGGTACCGATAGATAGGAACCGACGAGAGATAGGTACCGAAAGATAAGCACCGATAGATAGGTACCGATAGATAGGTACAGATAGATATGTATCAATAGATATGTACCGATAGATAGGTAGCGATTGATAGGTACAAAGATAGGTAGCGGTAGATAGGTACCGATAGATAGGTACCGATAGAAAGGTACCGGTAGGTAGGTACCGATAGATAGGTACCGATAGATAGGCACCGATAGATAAGTACCGATAGATAGGTATCGATAGATAGTTAGCGATAGATAGGTACCGTTAGATAGGTATCGATTGATAGGCACCGATAGATAGGCACCAATAGATAGGCACCAATAGGTAGGCACCGATAGATAGGCACCGATAGAAAGGCACCAATAGATAGGCACCGATAGATAGGTACCGACGATAAGAAGGTATCGACGAGAGACAGGTACCCATAGATAGGTACTGATAGATTGGTACCGATAGTTGGTATCGATAGATAGGTACAGATAGATAGGTAGCGATAGATAGCTATCGATTGATAGGTAGTGATAGATAGGTACAGATAGATAGGTACCGATAGAAAGGTACCGGTAGAAACGTAACGATAGATAGGTACCTATAGATAGGTACCGATAGTTAGGTATTGATAGATAGGTACCGATATGTAGGTAGTGATCGATAGGTAGCGATAGATAGGTACCGATAGAAAGGTACCGGTAGGTAGGTACCGATAGATAGGTACCATTAGATAGGTACCGATAGATAGGCACCGATAGATAGGTACCTATAGAAAGGTAATGACGGATAAGTACCGATAGATAGGTACCGATAGATAGGTACTGACAGATAAGTACCGATAGATAGGTATCGATAGATAGTTAGCGATAGATAGGTACCATTAGATAGGTACCGATAGATAGGTACCGATAGATGGGTACCGATAGATAGGTACCGATAGATAGGTACCGATAGATAGGCACCGATAGATAGGCACCGATAGATAGGCACCGATAGATAGGCACCGATAGATAGGCACCGATAGATAGGTACCGATAGATAGACACCGATAGATAGGTACCGATAGATAGGCACCGATAGATAGGTACCGATAGATAGGTACCGATAAATAGGTACCGATAGATAGGTATCGATAGATAGGTACAGATAGATAGGTAGCGATCAATAGCTACCGATCGATAGGTAGTGATAGATAGGTACAGAGAGATAGGTACTGATAGAAAGGTACCGGTAGATAGGTACCAATAGATAGGTACCTATAGATAGGTACTGATAGTTAGGTATAGATAGATAGGTACAGATATGCTGGTAGTGATAGATAGGTACCGATCGATAGGTACCGATCGATAGGTACCGATAGATAGGTTTCGATCAATAGGTACCAATCGATAGGTAGAGGTAGATAGGTACCAATAGATAGGTACCGATAGAAAGGTACCGGTAGGTAGGTACCGATAGATATGTACCGATTGATAGGTACCGATCGATAGGTATCGATAGATAGGTACCGAAAGATAGGTATCGATAGATAGTTAGCGATACATAGGCACCGTTAGATAGGTACCGATAGATAGGTACCGATAGATAGGTATCGATAGAAAGTTTAGCGATAGATAGGTACCGTTAGATAGGTACCGATAGATAGATTCCGATAGATAGGTACCGATAGATAGTTACCGGTAGAAATACTGGTAGATAGGTTCCGATATATAGGTACCGATATATAGGTACCAATATATAGGTACCAATAGATAGGTACCGATAGATAGGTACCAATAGATAGGTAGCGATAGATAGGTACCGATAGATAGGTGCCGATAGATAGGTACCGATAGATAGGCACCGATAGATAGGCACCGATAGATAGGCACCGATAGATAGGCACCGATAGATAGGCACCGATAGATAGGTACCGATAGATAGGAACCGACGAGAGATAGGTACCGAAAGATAAGCACCGATAGATAGGTACCGATAGATAGGTACATATAGATATGTATCAATAGATATGTACCGATAGATAGTTAGCAATTGATAGGTACATAGATAGGTAGCGGTAGATAGGTACCGATAGATAGGTACCGATAGAAAGGTACCGGTAGGTAGGTACCGATAGATAGGTACCGATAGATATTCTTGGTATCCTAGAACATAGATAGGCCCAAAAACCGAACTCCAGAAAGTACAGGCTACCTATAAAAACCCAGCGAATTAGACAGATAGGTCCCACAGATAAGATCACTGAGGCCCAAACGCTGACAGAAAAACAAAATATCGAGACAGAAACGCAAGACGGCTGCCAAGATTCGAAGTTGGAGAACACGTGCAACAAAAATTACACCCAAAGACATCCAAACAGTGGCAACCTGCATCAATCGTCGCTGCCACAGGCCACCAGTACGACCTTCAAGCGGGTAATCGAATCTACCGTCGCAACAGAGTGCATTTGCGATCCGCAAAATCGACCCCACTTGACCCCACTCCATCTGAAACGCCGCCTGCACCGCAAACACCAATCTGCCAACCTGCGGCATTTCCACAACAGATCAGTAAATCTGTCAAGTCACCTGAAGCTGTCAAAACAGCTCCACCACTCACTCCGAGCACACTTCCGGCTCCGGGCAAAGCGTCATCGCCTGCACGCGTGAGCAGTCGTTCTGGCTGCACAATAAGCGCGCCTGCTCACTTGAAAGACTATGTTGTGAAAATGAACTAAATCAAAACAAATTCAGGTCATGTTCTGGAACCTCTGGCCTCAGGATACATCAATTGTGATAATTGTGCTCACATACTTTTGTTGTTATTGTTGTTGTTTTTCGCTTTGTAAAATACGTGTTTACACATAGCATTTCATAATGTGGTTGACTATTGTACAATGTAGAGATTTTTCAAATTATGCGTCAGCACTTTGATTCCTACTGTTTTGCATTTTTTTTACTTAAGTAGTGTTTAAGAATACATTTACCTTCTTGTTAATTAACAAGTCACATTTATTGTTTACATGTACTTGCAACATACGAAGCAATTAACCTCTTCCTGAGGTTCTTGCATTTATTTTTGATTATATACAAGATTTGTGATGTATGGTATGCAGCATGTGGTCGCATTTTTTGTTAGTTTTTTTTTTCTGTTTCTGCTGCCTTATAACCGAAAAACAAAGTCATGTTTTCTGTGAAAATCAAATTTAAATTTATTTAAACACGTTTCGGCATCTCTAGTGCCCTTCTCAACTTTACAAAACCAAATTCAAACTCATCTGTTACCTCATTAATGAGGTAACAGATGATAGCTGAAGGATAGGGTATGGAATGGAAGCAGGGATGATTGATTGGAGTAGGAAATGAGTGTATGTATGATGAAGATGTATCTCTCAGAGCAAGGAGTGGTGGACGTCTACTAGTATAATTTAGTATAATATGATATCTTAGTATAGAGATGGTATAAAATAGGATTGGCATTGTTGTTTGAATTTGGTTTTGTAAAGTTGAGAAGGGCACTAGAGATGCCGAAACATGTTTAAATAAATTTAAATTTGATTTTCACAGAAAATAGGACTTTGTTTTTCGATTATAAGGCAGGAGAAACAGAAAAAAAACTAACAAAAATTTTTTGATTATGATTGTTAGTGTTCATCGCTTTGTAAAAAAAATATATAAAGATAGGGAAATGTAACATATTCACTACAATGCATGCTTTTTTTATCATGTAGTCTAAGACCTGAATAAAGCACTTCCGCTTGCTACATCCTGCTGTGTTGTCATATTTACTGTGAGTCCAGAATATAATACAATTTTCATCGCACACGTGTACGTCGAAATATAGATCTAGTACCAATTTTTCGGAAGGCGAAAGTGGGTCAAAAGTAGTGAACTTCCGTGGCCTCTGTTATGTTTCTTTGGTGTTGTGCGAGTAACTACACACAACGGTCATCAATTATTGATTTACATTTAGTCCACATAGCATTTAATATTAGCTCATTTTTGGGAATCCCCAGTTCTCAGTAACCCCGTCTAGCGGGATAAACGGCAACTAGCACTTGCCAATTTGACCTATCTTTGACCATCTATATAAACTTATTGCGAATATGACAACTTATGTCAACTATACTGCTGTAACGAGCATCCTCTTGCTAATCACTTGACAATCACAGACTCATGATAGAACATACACTAACCTTGTAATATTCAGATTACTGAGATGATGTTTTGGA
>JAGTTF010000674.1:0-33019 GCA_019095985.1 Streblospio benedicti | reverse complement strand
TCTCCAATGATAATGTCATCACCAATAAAAGAACAAGCAGTGATTGATATTCGTGCTACAGCTAGCGCTCATAAGAAAATTGCTAAAGATATATTAGCAATCCATGGTTTGTCGGTGCGAATATAGTTGCTTGTTGCAAGGGATTGGCAAACCAACCATTGCCAATGCTTTTAAGAAAGGGAATTTCCCATTGTTTGCCATTGGAGACGTGAATGCAGATCTAAAGTCTGTAGAGTCGCAAGCAACTAAGCTGATATGTGCATCATATGGCAAAATCACGGGGACATGCACTCATGACAGAATGCAGAGTGAAGTCATGGAGAATGAGAACAGCTAGAGCAGGGACATCATCAATAAAGCGTTGCAACAAACAAAGCATTCTATGAAAATCTTCTAAGATGTCATTTTCAGGTTGCTATTTGGAAGTCAGCACTTCTACCAAATTTGGATCCTCTTGAATATGGTTGGGAACAAGATCATGAGGATATGCTCATACCAAGAACTGTAGCTGCTGGAACTTTGTCTGTTCCAAATGTCATATTACAGCTAATACACTGCAAGTGTAAATCATCTGGTTGTCGCACAGCAACATGTAGCTGTTCCAAGCTATTGACAGATTGGAAGTAACTGATTGATGTACAAGATATATTATTAGACATGTGTGTTTACTTATTTCCATAATGGATTTTATTGTAGGATATAGTGTTTGTATGCAAAATTGATGATAGTTCAGTAAATATTGGTTGAAAGTAAATTGGTACTTGTTGTATTTTCATATAAACTACATTTAAAAACGAAAACTTGGCAATGTTTATATGAATATTATGTCAGCACTGCAGCCATCTTGGACTCATTTTTTGTTATAAAATTCATTGATATTGCTTATTAATGGTTTGAATGTTTGCCTTATGCTTGAAAACATTTATATATAGCGTGACAGAATGAGTTTATGATGGATATTGTCAAAGATATAACAATTTTTAAAATCTAAGGTAAAAAATGGTAGCCATCTTGGATTTTTAGGGTACAAAAATTATCTAATATTACTTATAAATGGTTTTATAGGATAGCTTATACTTGAGAACATTGGTATAGAGCTCAACATAATGAGTTTATGATAGATATTGGCCGAAATATGGCTACTTTTAGAATTTTAGGTCAGTAATGGCGGCCATCTTGGATTTTTAAAAATGCCACTGCTTTAAATTTTGCACACCCTCTTGAATTCTTGTCTGTAGACATATATGAACCAAAATCCATCAATAAAAATAGTCTGTAGAAACTTTCCAGGTATAGCTACAATTCCTCCTGACTAAGACGGTTCCATACGTATAATCTTAGATTTGTCGGAACTTAATGAGTCAGTAGTCTACAAACATTTTAAAATGGACAGTCTAGATACAGCAGTCAATCTTATGACAAAAAATTGTTTCATGGCATCAATAGACTGGAAGGACGCCTATTACTCAATCCCAATTGCGCAAGAACATAGGGGGTTATCTTGCATTCGAATGGGGGGGGGGGGGGACTGTTTAGGTTCACCTGTTACCCAAACGGGCTGGCGTGTGCTCCTCGAAATTTTACAAAATTACCAAACTGCTATTCTCCAGTCTTAGAAAAGAGGGGTTTGTCAGCACAAATTATATAGATGATTGCCTATTACTGGCACAAGATAAAATACTTTGTAAATTAAAATGTAAGAAAAACAGTAGATATCTCCCTTAAAGCCGGATTTACCATTCATCCGGAAAAAAAAGTATCCTAGAACCAACAACAAGAATCATCTATTTAGGATTCATTCTAGACTCTGTAGAAATGTCAGTGAAACTAACACCCGAAAAGCGCTTAAGCTAAAAAAAGGAAGTGAAAAATTAAGGAAAGCTAATAAAATTTCTATACGTTACCTGGCAAAAGTCATAGGCCTGATGGTCTCTAGCTTCCCAGGGACTAGCTTTGGAAAACTTTTTTTTTATAGAAAGTGTGATAATTTAAAAATTAAAGCCCTAAAGCTGAAGCATGGAAATTATGAGGCAAAAACAAGCATCACTGCCGAATGCAGACAGGATTTAAGTTGGTGGGAGAAAAATATCTTTTGATTGAAAAAGATTCATAGTGGCTAAAAAACCTGACATTGTCCTAGAGACAGACGCATCTAAACTAGGATGGGGAGCGTGTCTCGTAAATAAAGTTGGAAAAGAAAAGACTGGGGGAACTGGTCCTCAGGGAGGCCAACCTTCACATTAACATATTAGAACTAAAAGCAGCTATTTTTTTTGCTGTGTTCGCATTTTGTAAAGAAATGAATAACAAAGTCATAAAAATTCTCTCCGACAACACTACAACAGTCACCTACCTGAATAACATGGGGGGAACCAAAGAGGATCTCAATGACCTCACTAGACAATTATGGTTATGGTGTGTAGATAACAAAAATTTCATAATTTGCTCACATCTACCAGGTGTGAACAATGGTGATGCAGATAAAGAAAGTAGGACTAAACATGATAATATGGAGTGGGAATTAAACAAACATACCTTCAATGAACTATGTGAGAGATGGGGTACCCCAGATATAGACTGCTTTGCAAACCGCTTGAATCACAAACTGCCCCATTATTACTCCTGGAAACCTGACCCAGGTGCCAAAGCAATTGATGCTATGAAAGAGCACTGGGGAGGAGTTTTCTCATACATTTTTCCCCCCTTCAATTTGATAGGCAGAGCTCTGAAAAAACTGGAAGAAGATGGGGAAAGGCAATCATCATTGTGCCAGAATGGAATACACAAACCTGGTACCCCAAACTTCTAAACATGTGTATTGAACCTCCGTTACATATTTTCAGGAGAGGAGAACCGGTAGTCGCCCACCCTCACAAACGGAACAGCGAACTACCGAGAACGAGATTCCTGGCAGCTTTGGTTGCGGCAAGAACTTTGAGTCATTAAAGACTAGTGAAACTGTTAAAAACATTCTGAAGGCTTCATGGAGGGTGAATACTAAAAAGCAGTACAATGTTTACATCAAAAGATGGGAAAAATTTTTGTGTAGATAAGCGATCAGACTTACTGTCACCCACTCTGGAAAATGTTAGATTATTTAGGTGAACTTTTTAATGAAGGTTTGAGCTACAGTGCTATCAATACTGCAAGGAGTGCACTCTCCACCTTTATTAGGATAGACGGGAAACCAATTGGTACTCATCCCCTGATAATCAGGATGTTAAAAGGCGTTTTCAATCTAAGGCCAGCTATTCCAAAAAACAACACTGTTTGGGATATAGAAATAGTAATGAACTATTTGAAAAATTTGGGACCGTGTAAATTACTTAATCTGAAGAAATTATCGCAAAAATTGGTGGCACTGTTGCTCATACTAACTTTTCAAAGAGGACAGAGCGTCCATAGCATAGATATCAGGAATCTGTATATTAATGATAATAAAGTGACAATTAAGTTTGGGGAATTACTAAAAACTTCGAGGCCGGGTTTCCAACAACATGACAAACGATTAAGGGGCTATAGGATTAACTCATTAACATTCCAAAAGAAATTCCTTGGCGGCGGGCGGCGGCGGCGGCGGCGGCGGCGGCGGGGGGCGGGTCGGCGGAGGCTAGGCGGCTAGGAAGGCGGGGTCTCGGCGGCGGGGATCGCGGGGGGGAGGCGGGGGATCGTAAGGCGCCGGGGGATCGTAAGACGGGCGGGGGCGGGGGGGATCGCCTCGTAAGGCGGGGGGAAGGGCGCCGGGTCGCTCGAGCTCGGGGCGGGCGGCGGGGGGCGGGCGGCGGGGGGGGATCGCCTCGTAAGGCGGGGGGGACGTAAGACGGGGAAAAGCGGCCGGGGGGGGTCGCCTTGTAAGACGGTGAGGAAGGTATCGACTGGGGTCGTAAGGCGTGGGTCGGTGGGGTCGCGCCCCCGGGGCGTCGCCCGTAAAACGTGAAAGGCGGCGGGGATCGCCCGTAAGACGGGGGAAAGCGTCGACGGATCGCCCGGGGATCGTCTCGTAAAACGGCGGGGAAAAGCGGCCGGGGATCGTCGCGTAAAACCCCGGATCGGGGGAAGCGGCGGCGCGCGCGTGTAAAAGCGGTGGGAAAAACGTCGTGTCGCCCGGGGGTACCGTGCTTTCGATAAAGGGGAGGCGGTGATAAACCCCGGTCGGGCACCCGGCCCCCGTGCTCGATAAACCCCGGATCGCCGCCCCCGGCGGTACCGTGCTCGATAAAGCCCGGGATCGCCGCCGCCCGACGGTACCGTGCTCGATAAAGCCCGGGATCGCCGCTTCGTCAGCCCGTACCGCGCTCGTCCCGGGACCGTCGCGGAGCCCGGCGTCGTCGGCCCGGGATCGGTAGCCCGCCACGGCGGTGCGGTGCTATACGTGAGAAGCAGACCACCACCCGTCCGCTCACCGACACCTGGACCTATACGTAAAAAGCCATTAATCACACGACACGCGCCGACCCGCCAGCTGATGAGCCCCGGAGTTATACGTAAAAAGCCATAAATCACACCTGCCATTAATCACCGTGTTCGATAAAGCCACTAGATCGCCGGGCGCGTGAGCGTTTACGGTAGAACTGGCTCACATCGCTAAGTCGGTCACCTGTCACAATGTTTCATCAACGTTCATTACCAGGTGTCGTCGGTTTCTGCTTTTACGGTTCAGTAACACATTCGAGGGGCTATTGATGAATAATATTTATAATACCACCACCCCGTCCGCCTTTTACCGGCGGCTGGACCTATACGTAAAAAGCCATTAATCACGCGACACGCGTCGACCCGCCAGCCGATGAGCGCCCGGAGTTATACGTAAAAAGCCATAAATCACACCTGTTGAGTTGCTAGCGCGTGACACACGTAAGAAGCCATTAATCACGCGTCGACCGCTCACCGACGGCTCACGCGTCGACCGCTCGCCGACGGCTGGAGCTATAGCCATAAATCACGTCGCCGGATCGGTCGAGTCGCTAGTGCTAGCGCACGGGCGGCGGCGTCGCCCGGCGGCGTGCTGAGTCGAGTCGCGCTAGCGCGCGGGGCGCCGTCGGCGTGCTGCTCGAGTCGCGGCGGTTCATAATCGTGCGCTTACAGCGGGGTAGAAAAAAAATCATGGAATATCGCGTGACGAACGTCGTCTTGAAATCGGTGCTCGCTACCGGGACGCCTCTCGACCTCCCCTCCCTAGCCAACGTTTTAACGAACGTCGTTTACGATCCCCGCCAGTTTAGCGCCATCCGTTTGAGGAGTAAAAAGATCGGTGGTTCTATGTTACTTTTCGCCAACGGCTACGCGGTGTGTCACGGTCCGGCCACCAACCGCTTCGAGGCCCGCCGGCGTCTTCGCCGCTACGCCCGCATGGTTCAAAAAGCCGGCTACCCCGATTTGAGAGTGACGGCGACGGGTCTCGTGACGCTGTCGCTGGTGGCCAGCGTGGGACGCCGCTTGAACCTACCCGACGTCCTCGCGCTCGTGACGGGGTCCACCTACGAGCCCGAGCTCCATAATTATCTGATGCTCCGCACTCCCCACGCCCACTTTAACGTCTTCTCCACGGGTAAGGTGGTGGTGACGGGGGGGCGGAAAAATTTTTCATATATAACGTCGGACGTCGCCTCTACGCTGATAGAGTTATCCCTCGCTTAAGCGATGGAGGACTACTTGGACACCGTATACCACGACACGACCAACCCCGCGGCCTACGCGGGTATAAAAAAGCTGCGTGGCGAGGCCAGGGCGGCCGGGTGCGGCGCGCGTCCCTACGGGGGCGTGAAAAAAAGTGGGCCGCCAAGAATGAGGTGTGCGCGATGACCAAACCCCTGAGGCGGCGCTTCGACAGACCTCACGCACCATCCCCGGTCTCGACTACTTTTGGGAAGCCGATCTCGTGGACTTTAACACGGTCTCTAGCGACAACGGCGGTTACAAATATATACTTATCGCGGACACACCTTTAGCCGCTACGCTTTTCGCCCGCCCCCTCAAAACTAAAACCCCTCGAGACCTCCCCCGCCTTTAAAACGATCGTCGGGGCGGCGGACGCCCGTCCCGTTACAGCGTCCGCACCGGCGCGGCACGCGAATTCAGCGGCGAGTTCGAAAAGTACCTCGAGGCGTTGAGCGTTCGTCACTACATAGCGCGATCCGACATCCACGCCGCCTACGCCCGGCGCCTCATAAAGACCATTCGCACCAGACTTTACAGAGCCTTCCTCCACGCCCAGAAACACAGGTGGGTCGACATCCTCGACAACGTCGTGACCGCCTAGCAACGCTTCGGCGCATAGAATGACGGGCTCGCCCCCAGCGCCCCGTGACGACGGACAACGAAGGTCTGGTCGCCGTTAGCCAGGCGGATATACGGAGGAAAAACGAGAAAAAAAACCCTCGCAAGACCCCGTACCGGTACAAGATTGGCGCCGTCGTCCGCGTGGGCGCGTTGAGAAGAACGTTCGGCCGCCAGTACGATCAGAAATTTAGCGGAGAGCTCTTCAAGGTGACCCACCGCTATAGACGAGGCGTCAAAGCCGTCTACAAACTAAACGACTGGGACGGCGACCCCATCACGGGCGCCTTCTACGAAGAGGAACTCGCGGCGGCGGCACCGCCCCGCGACGGGCGTTTCAAAGTGGATAGGGTCATAAAAACCAGAGGTCGCGGCCGCAACAAGGAGGCCTTCGTATCCTGGCTGTACTACCCGAAAAAGTTCAACTCGTGGATCCCCTACGACCAAGTCGAGGCTCTTTGAGATGTACATATTCGCCCGGCCAGCTACCTCACCGACCCGAGGTCGTGATATCCTTCCCAAAGCCGGCCGTCCTCGGCGACGGCACGTGGTACCTCACCCTGATGGAGACGGCGCTCCGCCGACCGTCGGACGCGCCACCGCTCAGACTTCATATAAGCGCCGACTGCGTCGGCTCGGCTATCTTAAACGATCGGACCACCAATCTTTTGAGAATCGTAGACGTTTCAGCAGCGGGAAGCGTCGAATACGTCAACCCCTACCCCGTAAAAGTCAACCAGCCCGTCCTCAACGCCATACACGTCTCGCTATCCTCCCCGGGCGACGAGGATTTTTTATCTACGATCGAGGGATTCCGCTGCGTTCTACGTCTCTCTCGGGACGATGAGTAGCGCCGACAGGCTACGCGACGCCCCCACGGTCGATGAGTGGACCGATCACTACCGTCGCATGGTGCAGGGGTCGATGATCGGTAAAAACGTCTACGTCGTGAAAACCAAGCGCGACAACGACGCTAGGAAGAGGAAGCCCGAGCATTCCATAAAAGCGGTGACGCAGGCCGCCGCGGTGTTGGAGCAAACGAAAGACGCGCTCGCAGAACAGAAAGCCGCAAAGAGAAAGCGAACGAGACGTATTGATACCAGCGAAGACGACCTATTCGCCTAACCATGGCCGCCTCTATTAGAGCCCACGACGAGCGTCTTCTCCTTTTCGCGCCCCCCACCACCAACGCGGGGGGGAGGAGGCGGGGAGGAGGGTCTTTTTAGACCCACGACTCAAATCACGACCACCAACTCATGCCTGGAATTCTACATCCCGCCCAGCCCGAGGTACATCCGTCTGGACTCGGTGACCCTGGCCCTCCAGCTGCAGATCGTCGACCGCCAGGGCAATGCGGTGGGCGATACGGAAAACGTGACCCTCACTAACCACCCCATAGCCTCTCTCTTCAGTAACCTGGAGGTACGCCTCAACGGCGTCGACTGCAACCAATTCCCCGCCCCGTTCTACAGCTACAAATCGTACCTGGACACCCTCACCGGGTACGGTAGGGATGCCAAAGAAACCTGGTGCGAGGCTATGATGTTCTCGACCGAGAGGGATGACATGGATAACCCCCGGGTCTACGTCGATTCGTCAGACGACCAGCGGAAGCCTTCCAGCAACCCCAGCCTCAAATGGCGTAACGAGCGCACCGCGGGGGGTAAGGTCTGCGAGATAGAAGGTCGTCTGAACGCCGACATTTTTAACTGCAAGCGCTACATGATCAGCACGGTCGGCGTCGGCATACGTCTCTGGCAGAACAAGGACGGGTTCAGACTTATGGCCGAGGACGCGGAGAGTAAGGGCTACACGGTGCGATTCATCGACTGCTCCCTCAAGGTCGAGATGGTGACCATCGCCAAGGACACGGTCATATCCCACGAGACCATCCTGGAGAAACACGACGCCCTGTACCCCTACGAGTCGTCGGAGTACAAGGTGTACAGCATTGCCATGAACGACCTCACCTTCTGCGTGGACAACCTTTTCAACGGACGGGTTCCCAAGTCAGTCATGTGCGTCCTGGTACCTAGCGACGCCGTCAACGGTGACTACGCCCTCAACCCCTACAACTTTCGTCACTACAACGTCAACTACGTAAACCTGTCCGTGGACGGAGTCCCCGTCCCCTCCTCCCGCCCCTGGAATCTGGACTTCGAGCGGGACCAGTACGTCGAGGCCTTCGTCAACATGTATAAGGCGACCGGTCGGTTCGGCAGGGGCGGGGCCGCATGCAATCTCGACGACTACAAGCGAGGCAACACGGTGTTCGGTTTTCCCGTGGCGGCGATGACCGGTCTGGCGACCCCCTCCAGAGCGGGTCATGTACGTCTGGAGATGAAATTCGCCAAGTCTCTGCCTCACCAGGTCAGCGCGATCGTCATCGGTAAATTTGACGCGGTGCTCAGCGTCAAAAAGTCACGCCTCGTGCAGATCAACACCCCATAAGAGACGCGGCCCTCCCCCGCCGAAGTCGATAGTTATGAGCGTCCCCCTAAAATTTCACGCGCCGGCTCTCATCTCGCTGTCGGGAGCCAGCGGATCGGGTAAAACGGCGTTTACCGATCGTCTCATTAGAAACGCCGATGCCCTCTTCGACCAGCCCGTAGCGGGCGTCATGTACTGCTACACGGCCGACCAGCCGGTCTTCGAGACGATGGCGAGAGAGATCCCCGGCATCGTATTCTACAAAGGTGTCCCCACGGTCGAGTCCGTCAGGGAGTGGGCCGGGGGCGACGGCGCCCACAGGCTCCTGATACTCGACGACCTTCAAACCGCGGCCCTGGAATCCAAAGACGTGGCCGACATCGCGACCGTACACTCTCACCACAGCAACGTGTCGTGCGTCACCGTCTACCAGAACCTCTTCGGATCCGGTAAATACGCCCGAACCATCGCCCTGCAGGCCCACTACATAGTCGTCATGAAGAACTTGAGAGACCAGACGCAGCTCTCGCTCCTCTCGAGACAGATTTACCCGGGCAAACCTCAACTCCTGCCGAACCTCATGAAAGTCACGGCCAAGAGGCACCAATACCCCTACATCCTCATCGACCTGAGCCCGCACTCCGACACGGACTATAGACTGAGAACCGACATCTTCCCCGGCGAGCTGACGCGTGTCGCCTTGAAGTCGTAAAAAGAACCGGCGAGGTGAGAGAGAGAGAGAGAGAGAGAGAGAGAGAGAGAGAGAGAATGGCTCTCACCACCCACGCGCGCTTTCTCAGAATGTTTCTGAAAGACAACCCGAGGGACAGCGGGCTTTGCGCTCAGAGACAGCGTGACGCTCTCCTGAAGCATGCTCATAAAGGCGAGATCAAGGCTCTGTGCGAGATAGCTCTGAACATTCTAGCTAAACGACTCCCGGTACCCCCTCATTTAAAGCCTTACTTGCGCAAAAAGGTGACAGCTCTGAGACGTCTGTCTGAAAAGACCACCCCCGACCTCGAGCGTGAAAGCTACTGGCGCGAACCTTGGCGAAGCCCTCTGCGAAGCGGCGAGATCGCTCATAGAGTGATGGCTATGAAGCACCTAGACGGGTTCGTCGTGGTTCCCGAGGAGATGTACGCTAAGCTAACCGACCGAAGCGCCCCACGGACCCGCCTCGGGACCTGTCGTCTTTGGCGGCCCGGCGGCGTCGTCGAGGCTCTTCCCGCGAGTCTTAGAGGCGGGTGCAGCGCCCTGGTTCACCTCCTCCGCACTGTGATGGAGTGGAACCGACACGGTGAGATCGTAAACCGCTATACGGACACACCGATCCCCGGTAGCAACGTGGTCAACGCCGTGCGATACCTCCTCGGCGATGAGAGAGTCGATGATCCCGCCAAACGCTACGTGGTCGAGGTGGCTCGCGACACCCACATACTACCAGCCATCGGGGGGAGGAGGAGGAGGATGGAGGAGGAGGAGGAGGAGGAGGAGGAGGACCCCAACGATCTTTCCCCCCTCCACCTAGAGAGTAAAAAGACTGAAAAAAAGAGTCCCGTAGAGAATAAAAAGACTGAAAAAAGTCCCGTAGAGAAAATAGAGAATAAAAAGACCGGAAAAAAAAAAAGCCCCGTAGAGAATAAAAAGACTGAAAATAATAAAAAAAAAAAGTACCCCGTAGAGAAAAAGACGGAAAATAAAATAGAGAGTAAAAAGACTTCGAGAAAGATAGAAAATAAAAAGCCCCGGAAAAAGACGGACGCGTGGTGGGAATTAGAAGATAAAACGGGCTGGTTAACTCTTTGAGAGGGTGACAGCTGGAGGCTACAGCTCGCCGATGAGCAGTGCTATACGTAAAAAGCCATAAATCACACCTGTCGAGTCGCTAGCGCACGCGTACGTGAGAAGCCATTAATCACACGTCGACCCCAGCCGATGAGCACCTGGAGCTACGCGTAAAAAGCCATTAATCGCACGTCGACCGTCAGCCGATGAGCACCTGGAGGTATACGTAAGAAGCCATTAATCAACCGCTTGACAGGTCTCTATATAACCGGAGGGAGACCGTCAACGTCTACCATTCGCGAAAAATGCCAGGCACGCATCAACCGAGACCCGCGACGTCTACCACTCGCACCGTGACCAAAGTGCCCGAGGGGTACCGCATCCTCGGAAACCCCTACAAACCGGACAAGACCATCGTCGTGAGCGAGGTGGGCTGGAGGGAGCTGGTAAGGCGTCGCGACGAGTTAGACGCTGCCTTCCGAGAGCACGATGAGAAGGACTGGGTTCTGGAGAAAATACCGTCCGGCGACGTGCGCGCTAGCGTGAGTGTCTTTAACAATAGGACATACTTCCACGTGAGAGCCTGGAGCGGTCTATACCCCACGAAGAACGGTACCACGGTGTGGGCCTGGGGAGACTTTGCCGAGCTCCTACGACTCGCCGCCACCGACGACAGCGTCATCGCCGAGGACGATGAAGTTAAACTGGGCACCGAGACGTACGTAGGCATCCTGGCCGAGTCCGCTAAAGAGGAAATGGAACGTCTTTGCGAGGGGTGCACCAACCCGTCCCAGCGTGATCACATCTGCCTCGCGGGCTCCCCCGGCACCGTCGCGGAGGCGGTGGGTAACGTGACGGTACCGCCCGAATACTTCGCGGTACGTCTCGCTCAGGCTGCCATGGAAGCGCTCCTACGTGCTGGAAAGTGTCCCGAGAGCGACGCTGGAGTATATTATCGTTCGACACGACGACCGTCTTCGCGAGACCCTACGCGAATATCTCGTCACCGACTGCTACTGACCCGCAGAGACTGTATATTAAAAAAGAAACTAAAGATTGACTAGTTTTGCGTACGCGTCATTGTATAAGACTGGATATATATTTTTAACTATAGATTGACTAGTTTTGTGTAGGTAGATTGAGTAGATCTATTCGTGTCATTGTAAAAAAAAAAAAAAAAAAAAAAAAATCTTATATATATATATGTGTGTGTTTAATGTTTTAAAAATTAAAATTAAATCTTTTGTTGCGCGTGTATTTTAATTTTTTATCTATATAAAAAAAAAAAATTGTAATTACGTCTTGTATATATATATATGTGTGTTTTAATGTATTTAAAAATTGTAATTATGTCTCTCGCTTGCGCGTGTATACGCTTTTATCTATGTATGATAAAAAAAAATTGTAATTACGTCTTGTTTATACGCTTATATCTATACGTGTGTTTTTGTATTTAAATAAAAAGAAAAAAAAAAAAAAAAAAAACAGGGAATTTGCGTTCGCGTTTTCTGTTCAAGCCCCCCCCCTATCTAAACCCCTATAAATACGTTATCTAAAGCCTAAAAAACCCCGAGGTTAATAATTTATAGTAAACGCTGGGTATCTTAAAAAGAAAAAAGGAGGTCTTTATATTCTAGACATCCCTCTATATACGTAAAAATTTAGACATCGTTCAGCCTAAACTTTTACAAACCTATTCTACGAGAAATTAGAGAAAACGAATGTTTTTTCACACTTTTTATTCGTAGTAATATATACAGTTCATTAAAAAAAAAAACTTCACACGTTCCAGTAATATATACATACATCTTTACAAAAACACGTTTTTTTTTTTTTTTTAATACTGACAATACTAATATACAATCTAATATATATATATATATATACAAGAGATCTTTACACAAAAACCCGTTTTTTTTTTTTTCTCTCGTCAATACTGACAATCCTTATTCGTAGTAATATACAAAACATCCTTCACACTTTTTTTTTTCAAAGTACGTTTTTCACACTCTTTATTCGTAGTAATAAACATCAAACATTTTTCACACATATATACAGCATCTTTACAAAACGTCTCACCCTTGGTAATATACAGAGTAGTGGGGTATGTGACAGTCTAATATACGCGAGATCATTACAAAACACGCTTTTTTTTTTTTCCGTCAATACTGACAATCCTCAAGACTTCTCTTTTTTTTTTTTTTTTACTCGTAGTAATTACAGAACATCTTTCACACTTTTTTTTTTCAAAAAGTACGTTTTTCACACTCTTTATTCGTAGTAATAAACACCGAACATCTTTCACAAATATATACAGCATCTTTACAAAACGTCACACCCTATACAGATACAGAGCGAAATATACTGGACATCTTTATGCGCAAAAAACTCGCACGTCTCCAGTAGCGTACAGTAATATATATATATATATATATATATATATACGACGTCTTCACAAAAAAAAAAAAAAAAACTTACGACGTTGCGTATCTATGGCCTGCCCCTTATCCGGAATCTACGTCCCTCAGCGTGGAACGCATCATTCCAAAGTAAATTACACTCTCCGTCCAGCCCGCACCCTCAAAAATAGCATTCCCCCGCGTGACGCCATTCGTGTCAAACACTGTCTCGCCGTATGAACCCCCGAAAAACAGCAGTCTCTATCCCTTACGAGGGACAGCGTCGTGGTACAGTACAGACACCGAAACTCGTCACGGTGGCTGTCCCCCTCCTCCTTGGGCGGGCGAGTCGTCGGTCCGGACGTTGCAGGCGACACACCGCGACGGCGCGATGGGGGTCTGGAATAGACGAAAAAGACATTTTTTTTAAAAAAGTATAACCTTATTCTTCGCGGAGCCAATTTTTTTTTTTTTTTAAAAAAAAAAAAAAAAAAAAAAGACTCGAGGAAAAATGTAGCGTTTAAAAGAATTCTACACGCGTTGGAAGCGGCGCGTCTTCGCCGAGTAGAGACGTCCAGAGCTCGCTCCACGACAACCACGTCGTCGTCACCAGGGCGGCTTCGGTGGAGAGGACACCGACGCGTGTCGACTCCCCCACCGTCCGTCTACGGAGCGAGATTGCAAATATTAACGTACGGAGCTCTCTTTCTCTCTCTAAAAGAACGCCAGCAAAAAAAAAAAAAAAATGGTATAAATCATATCGTTACTCAGCACTCCCAGGCGTCAATACCATCCTGTGACACAGAAGTGAAGCGTCCTCCGTGACGTAACATTTTTTTTTTTGTTCGAGTGTTTTTTTTTTTGTGTAGGACTATCGACCACCGGTTTTTAAAGGGTTTGTTACTAGTTTTAAGGGATATACGGATTACGTTCTATAACAAAGGATGTTGGAAGTTGTGGTGGATACCTGGATAGTTTTTTTAAAAAATCATGACGATGTCGATGTTACCATAACTACCGCTTACTACGAAAATTGAAATATTTTTTTATCTCAAAACAAATTTTTCCTCGTCTTACCTTCTTCTCCAGCTGAAGTCTTTTTCGCACTTTGAATAAACATTCACCCAGCAAGTTTTCCCCTGACCATTTATCAGGTCTTCGAGCATACGGGTGATTCATCGAAAACCCGATACCCCATATTTTATCATACATACTAGCTTCTGCGAGCAATTTGTTCTCCGTATCCAGCAGTATTTTTCTCAGAGTTTTGTTCTGTTTAAACTTGGCGTAATTCCCTTCTTCCGCTATTTGACGTTTATTCGTATCCCACACATTGTCGTCAAAATTCTTCACCGATCTACCCAGATGCTTTATTTTACAAGGATGTCTCTCAGAGAGTATTTTCCGCGCTGTGCAAACGTCTTGAAATAATACGGCCTTTTGATACATAAAGTACTGCTCCGCGCACGTATACTGCTGTCCTTTGACTTTAAACTCGCACGGGTAAAACTGACTGAAGGGAGAATCCATCCCCCAGAACAAAACTATTTTATCATCAGCCATTTTTTTTTTTTTTTTTGCCGTCCACCACCCTCACTTCTCATCTCATCTGAGATAAACCGTCACCTAAATTGACTGTCCAAGTAGTGTCCGCCACCGTTATTAAAAAAAACGTGTCCTGGATAACATGATCTCTCTCGACGAATGAGCTAGCGAATGACGCTAGGGGACTAGCGCGCCCCTTTACGCTGTTGCGTTGAGTCTTTGACGGGATGTGATTTATCAGTAGCCTGTCGCCGTCTGTCGCCGCGACTCGACGTCGCTATTCGGAAAAAAAGTTGTAGCGTGATATTATCTATAATTATTATATATATCAGTGTAATAGCTATATTTTTTATTCCTACGCTCAAGTTTGGTCGTAAAAAAACCTTGTAACGTTATCTATATGTCTCGCTTTTTTTTTTTTTAAAAAAAACGTTTTTGAGACGATGTTTATTATACACTCACCATTCTATGGTTGCGATTTTTTGCGCGGTAGGAGAGTTCGCCACGATTTACGGTTTGATATTTTTTTTTTTTTGTGATCCAAGTTCCTGACTTGGGGTCTAGGGCCTGATGCCCCCCCCCCCCCCTCCCCCCCCCCGGTCGGATCTGGCAAATCTGACAGCAATGCTCGTTTGAAAATTAACAGAGGTAAGATTCTAAAACCGGATGGTTTTAGGGCGGTGTACGTGAATTCTTGACGGGGGAAAAAGCTTTATAATAAACTTACGTCAGAAATTGTTCCCGTCCATTAACCCCGACAATTTTAACTGTCGTCTCCTATCCGTCATGGCGTCTTTTTTTTCCTCCTCGGGTCTAGGAGAGCCCAATTAAAAAATATTATACCGCCGTAGACCCCCCCCGTCGAAAAACGGCGTTTAAAAAACTTTAAAATAAAATTCGAATCATAACGTTCTTCTCGCGGGGAAACTGTAAAACATTTTCAGTCGTTACGTGTATATCCATCGCAAATTAAAAACGCGAGATGCCCATTTCTTTAAAATTAAACGATTTTAAATTTCTTCGCTATTTTTTTAGGAGAGTTCCCCCCGATTTACGGTTTGATTTTTTTTTTTTGTCTGCCCACGGCGTCCACGCCGTGACTTGGGGGTGGGGGGCCTGGTGCCCCCAACCCCTTCCCTCCCCTCCCGGCCCGGCTCGATCTGATAACAGCGAGTCGCGTTGAACAGAAAAAAAAAAAAAAAAATTAAAATCAGATTAAGATTCTAAAACACAGGATGGTTTTAGGGGCGGTGTGCGCCGCTTGATTCGGGGTGAAAAGCTCTTTATAATAAACTTACGCCAAAAAATCGTTCCTGTCCATTAACCCCGACAATTTTAATTGTCGTCTCCTATCCGTCATGACGTCTTTTTTTGCTCCTCGCGGTCTAGGAGAGTCCAATTAAAAATATTATACCGCCGTAGACCTCCCCGCCATCGAAACGGCGTTTAAAAACTTTAAAATAAAATTCCGAATCACAACGTTCTCACGCGGGTAAACTGTAAAACATATTCAGTCGTTATGTGTATATTCCTCGCAAATTAAAAACGCGAGATACCCATATCTAACGTAATTAAACGATTTTAAATTTCCTCGCTATTTTCTCTACAACCCTCTCGCTGTAGGAGAGTTCGATCTGATAACAGCGAGTCTCTTTGACGAGAGGCAAAAGAATAAAAAATCAGAGGTAAGATTCTAAAACACAGGACGGTTTTTCGTTATGAGTATTTTCTATAAATTTTATTTTCTACGATACCCTCCGCAGCAGGAGAGTTCGCCCGATTTACGGTTTAATATTTTTTTTTGTTCGCCACGACGCCGTCCCGCGCCGTGACTCGGGGCAAGGGCCTGGAGCCCTCACCCCTTCCTCCTCCCGCGCCTGCCCGAGTGAAAGGCCAGCTCGCCGGTAGAGAGTGAGCTGATTAAACACGTCTAAGAAAGGTAAGATTCTAAAACCGGGTGGTTTTAGGGCAGTGTGCGCCGTTTCTCGAGGGTGAAAAGCTCTTTATAATAAACTTACGCCAAAAAATCCGTTCCGTCCATTAACCCCGACAATTTTAACTGTCGTCTCCTATCCGTCATGACGTCTTTTTTCGCTCCTTGCGGTCTAGGAGAGCCCAATTAAAAATATTATACCGCCGTAGACCTCCCCGCCGTCGAAACGGCGTTTAAAAACTTTAAAATAAAATTCCAAATCACAACGTTCTCGCGCGAGGAAACATGTATATTCCTCGCAAATTAAAAACGCAGATACCCATATCTAACGTAATTAAACGATTTTAAATTTCCCGCTATTTTCTCTACGACCCTCACCGCTGTAGGAGAGTTCCCCACGATTTACGGTTTGATTTTTTTTTTTTTTTTTTTTTTCTGTCGCCATGGCGTCCACGCCGTGACTTGGGGTGGAGGCCTGGTGCCCCACCCCTTCCACCTCCAGCACCCGGTCTAGTGAAAGCCCGGGCCGGCGAGGGGGAATTCTGTCCCACGATGAACTACGTGAGACAGAAAATGAAAATAAGGCTACTAGGATTAACTAATAATCCTAGACCTAAGGTAAGATTCTAAAACACAGGACGGTTTTAGGGCGGTGTGCACCGTTTCTCGAGGGTGAAAAGCTCTTTATAATAAACTTACGTCAGAAATTCGTTCCCGTCCATTAACCCCGACAATTTTAACTGTTGTCTCCTATTCGTCATGGTGTCTTTTTTTGGCTTCTTCGCGTCTAGGAAAGCCCAATTAAAATATTATACCGCCGTAGACCCCCCTCCGTCGGAACGGTGTTTAAAAAACTTTAAAATAAAATTCCGAATCACAACGTTCTCCGGGGGAACTGTAAAACATTTTCTGTCGTTACGGGGTTGTGTAAAAAATAAAATAACGGTTCGTTCTTAAAACTTAAAAATGGTTTTTTATAACTATATTTGCCATATTTATGAACTTTTTGTGAAAAAAAAAAAACCGAATTTTTTAAATATAATGAAATATGACACAATTTTTTCTTTGTGTTACAATATAATGAAATGACACAATTCTTAATTTAATGAATTACTCAATGAACTATTGACGATTCTTAATTTATAGACTTGACCGCAATTCTTAATTTAATGAATAAGTCGAGCGACTACTAGTAAAATTTTGAAGACAGTGGCGATCGGCCGCTGTCAATAATACATATGCATTGTGTTCTTTAAATCTACATCGGTTTAAATATCAACTTTTTTTATACGGTGGGGTAATACCGTAATAACCCACTTTCGATAATACGTGTGCGTTGTGTTCTTTAAATCTAAATCGGTTTAAATATCAACTTTTTTATATGGTGCGGTAATATCCTCGTTTCCGACATTCTACTAAGGTGTGTTCGTTAAATAATCGTGGTAGGGAGGGGCTCTCGTGACAAGCCGCGAGCTTTTGTAACTAAGTCTTATGGTGAGAGGGGTCTTGCACACGGTTTATTAAGCTGTTGCACAGTTATTTAAGATTTTTTTTTTTCAAACGAATTAGTCACAAGAATTAGCAAATAACTAAGATAAGTTTTCTTGATATTTGGAAGACAGTCGTAATTGCACTGCTGTCTATAATACGTTATTATGGTATCACGTTCAGAATTTAAGTCTGATACGTCCTATAAACTACGAGACGGGGGTTTTTTTTTTTTTTTTTTATCAGCATATTTTATTAGTCGGGTATTGATGAAAATTATAGGTTAATTCTCGATGGTTGTACCTACCTTAGAATTGATTGTTAAAAAAAAGTATTTGAGGTGGGGAAGTTACGGCTCCCCCCCGCTATATAACCCGTATCGATATTTAAACGGTGATTTACCGTCCCAACCCCCGAGGCTTTGAAGAAAAGGCACTGGGTCTCTCTCTCTCAGACCGGGTTAAAGGGGAACGTTATGATATAGTTTTTTAAACGACATTTTTACCCTAGCCGCGTTCGACCCCTGCGAGGGAAGTCGTTTTTATTAACCGATTTTAAATTACAAAACTTACGGCGTTATTTCGAAAAAAAATAAGATCGTGTTTAAACGTCGTATAACGGTACGGTGTTGCGATATAAAGACGAAATTCTGTAAAACGAGAATGTATAGATTAAAAAATCGCTTGATGTAATGATAAGCTCGAACGAGGCGGTACGCGCGCGAGTTTAGAAGAGAAAATATTTGCTTCGCTTTCCTTTACGAAAGCGAAAATAAAGAGGTTGTCGGCTGCGTGTCTCTCTCTCTCAATTTTTTGTGATGTGATGTTCCGGCGCGCGTCGCTGGAATGAGTAAAAAAAGGTCTATTAGCTT
The DNA here is from genome assembly GCA_019095985.1 of Streblospio benedicti. Classification (NCBI taxonomy): domain Eukaryota; kingdom Metazoa; phylum Annelida; class Polychaeta; order Spionida; family Spionidae; genus Streblospio; species Streblospio benedicti. The sequence continues at coordinate 14,292 of JAGTTF010000674.1, read as the reverse complement.
AAGCGACTGGCAGCTGCGTGAGTCAAGTGAGAGAGATTCTGGAAACGTAGATTTTTTCGTTAAGTTTGCGCTTTTTATAGAGATTCTGGAAACGTAGATTTTTTTTTTAAGTTCGCGCTTTGTATAGAAATTCTAATAAATATAAAGGCGCGTTTTTTCTAATTCTTTTTTTCTTCTAATAACGATGTCTCCCTTGTAAAGATGTGACTTTTTATAGAGATTCTGGAAAACGTATATAAAACGTTTTCTTATTCTAAAAGACTTAACGATGTCCCCCAGATATTTCTAATAAATATAAAACGTTTTCTTATTCTAAAAGACTTGACGGTGTCCCCCAGAGATTTCTAATAAAATATAAAACGTTTTTTTTATTACCGTTTTATTTTTTTTTAACCCCGCCCCAATGACTTGACTGGTCCCCGCCATATAACTGAAATATTTACAATGTTTAAGTTACGGCATTGTATACGTCGGTCTTCAGACCATATCCATACAAATCTGTACAACGCCATACAAATCTGCGAATGTCTTCCTTTGTCAAGCTGACGACCAACTCGTTGCTAAAAAAATACTCTGTTGGAAGCGATTTAAACTATATTCTCTCTATTCATTGAAGACGATATTTCTTCACAGTAAAAATGGATATTACTTCATTTGCTTAAAGTTTATTTTGTTTAGCCAAAATTACGTCGAGGTGTTTGAATGAAAGGTGGAAACAGTAGACATTATATCAATACGAGGAAGTGTGCCCGTGTAGCCATATTTCACTCGCGCAAATATTGAATGAAATTCTAACAACAACTGCATCATGTTGAAATTGGATGGTAATTATTTTGTCATCCGCAAATCTATATAAATATTGAACATAAATCGACACTTATTTTACAAATACACGTATCACCGCTTCACTTTAGCCTTAATATATATCTACTTTCAAACCGTTTTTTTTTTTTCTCGCTTTTACAATCAACTGATATGAAAGCTATTCGAGAAATTTGTTGTGATTGTAACCCGATCTGTAAATGAAAATACTTTTTTTTTTTTTCATAACGACCGCACTTAAAAGATTAATTGTTTCTAAACTGGAAGGACTTGCGTTGTTATTTTGAAATAAAAATGCGAATGCTTATAGTTTAAAATCAATTAATAAGAAGCGACTATTTCTTCCTTGAACTGCGATATAGTGCAATATTGTTCTAGCTTCTCTCGTTTCGTAGGGATTATCGGGCTATTGAATGCGGGACACCACCACCCGCTTCGGGCGTGTGATTAATGGCTTCTTCGCGCGTGTCGCGCTTAGCGATTAATGGCAGGCGTGATTTATGGCTTTTTACGTATAGCTCCAGCCGTCGGTGATTAATGGCTTTTTACGTATAGGTCCAGGTGTCGGTGTGATTAATGGCTTTTTCACGTATTGCGCGCGCTAGCGACTTAATTTATGGCTTTTTACGTATAACTCCGGGGCTCATCAGCTGGCGGGTCGGCGTGTCGTGTCGTGTGATTAATGGCTTTTTACGTATAGGTCCAGGTGTCGGTGAGCGGGCGGGTGGTGGTCTGCTTCTCACGTATAGCACCGCCGCGTGTCGTGGGCTACCGATCCCGTGCTCCGACGACGCCGGGGGCACGGGGCTGCGATGTGACGGTCCCGGGCTTTATCGAGCACGGTACCGTCGGGCGTGTCCGGCGATCCCGGGGCTTTATCGAGCACGGTACCGTCGGGCGTGCTCCCCGGCGATCCCGGGGGGTTTATCGAGCACGGTACCGTCGGGCGCTCCCCGATCCCCCGGGGCGACATCGAGCGCGGTACCGTCTTACGCTCCGCGCCGGGGTTTATCCCGCTCCCCCGGCTTACCCCCGTTTCCCCCCGCGCCCCACGCCTTCCCGTCTTACGCCGTCTTCCCGCCTTCCCCGCCGTCTTACGAGACGATCCCCCCGCGCTTCCTCGCCGCCTTCCCCGATCCCGGGGCGATCCCCCGGACCGTCTTCCCCCGTCTTACGGGCGATCCCGGCCGCCTTCCCCCCCGTCCCGGCCTTCACGCGCCCCGGGGACGCCACCGTCTTACGACCCCACTTACCTGGCCCAGTCGATACCTTCCTCACCGTCTTACTTACGCGACCCCCCCCTTCCCGCCTTCCCCGACTTACCCGTCCCCCGTCTTACGAGGCGATCCCGGCCGCCGCCCGCCGCCTTACGCCTTAGCTCCCGCGGCGCCTTCCCGTCTTCGAGGCGATCCCCGGCCGCCCGCCGTCTTACGACCCCCCCTCTTACGATCCCGCCTTCCCGCGATCCCGACGTCGAGACCCCCGCCTTCCTAGCCGCCTAGCCTCCGTCGACCCGCCGCCGCCCGCCGCCGCCGCCGCCCGCCGCCGCCGCCGCCCTATAGCCCCTTAATGAATTTCTTTGGAATGTTAATGAGTTAATCCTATAGCCCCTTAATACAATTAGCCTTATACTGATTTTCTGTTTGTTGCCAATGATTATTACTTTATAACATGTATTGCTACTGATCAATCGAGGACTGGGAACAGTCACCCAGTGCATGGAGGTGTGCTGAGGTAATTGTAAAAATATGAACATAAGGTTTTAGTTAAGCAAGTTTTATTAACTTCAAATCAAGATGATTTGATCATGTAATTCAATTAGTATAGTTTACACGAGGTGTTAAACCTGAACTTGTTAAAATTTAATAAATAAATAATCGAAACGTTGAATGTTTTGAGTTGTGAATCAAATCATTAATTGACAAGATTATTACAGTTGTACATAGTTCTCATAGCTTATAAGTAAGAGGATATTACTTAGCAGGAAATACAAGTTATGTAAAACGATAATACTTGGAATGCCACACATATTGTGAAGTGTTTACGACTTTAAAGTATCATGGTGGCGAACCAAAAAACATAACGTACACCGATAAAGAATTTGAAAATTAAACGAGACTTACCTGGAAGGTGAAGTTTAATTAGAATTCTTTAGAGGTGTACGTGGTTTTTTGGAGAGCAAACATGCCCGGCCCACCACACCCTAGCTAGTTTGCTCTCCAAAACCTACAAAATAGTAAACACTCCACAACTTTAAAGTATGAATTCTGGGTCACGCATGCGCGTCTATCATGTTTGCTCTCCAAAAACCACGTACACCTCTAAAGAATTCTAATTAAACTTCACCTTCCAGGTAAGTCTCGTTTATTTTTCAAATTCAATGTCACATCTTTTAACTGTAAAAATGTAAAGACTTCTATTGATGAAATTAGGCACTTATGTAAGGTTTCGATATAGTTTTTCTTCAAGAAAAGATTTTGAAACTCCACTACTTGGAGAAATTGATACTGACTTTTATTTCACGGGCATTTCATCTATAGTTTTAATAGTTTATTTCAGTGACAATGCCATTTACATAAATATACATATCTATAAGTAGTGAAGTTGGTTAAAATGAAGTTGGCTAAATGGTAGGCCATTTGGAGGACTTGCAATTTTATGGAAGAAATGACTAGTTAATGCAAAGATTATAGAGTATGGTGGGATTCGAACCCACGACCTCCGGGTTGAGATGATAATTGACCAAGTATGTAGGCTGGGGGCTACAGAGACATCGGTTCGTCCTAGTAGCCTTTTAACAGCCAGCTGCTTGGGATGATGGTATCATTCTGGTCTCACAACCTTGGGGTCGTCCCGTCTGGGCCACTTGATATAGTCAAATGGAAGATGTGTCTTCAAGTTATGTCAATATAGTGGGTAGGAGCTTGCTGCCATAGAAGAGAGAAGAATATAATTGTATCCACAAGCAAACTTGGGGAAAACACATTAGAAAACTCCACTAGCAGTAAAATGCAAAAGAAATTAGAACTTCAAAATTTCCGTCCATAGGTGGATTCGAACCCACGACCTCCGGGCTAGATGATAATTGACCAAGTATGTAGGCTGGGGGCAAAAAATTTGTTGTGATTGTAACCCGATCTGTAAATGAAAATACTTTTTTTTTCATAACGACTGGAAGGACTTGCGTTGTTATTTTGAAAATAAAATGCGAATGCTTATAGTTTAAAATCAATTAATAAGAAGCGACTATTTCTTCCTTGAACTGCGATATAGTGCAATATTGTTCTAGCTTCTCTCGTTTCGTAGGGATTATCGGGCTATTAAATGCGGGACACCACCCGCTCGGGCGTGTGATTAATGGCTTCTTACGCGTGTCGCACGCGCTAGCGACTCACAGGCGTGATTTATGGCTTTTTACGTATAGCTCCAGCCGTCGGTGAGCGGTCGGCGCGTGATTAATGGCTTTTTACGCGTGTCGCGCGCTAGCGAATCGACAGGCGTAATTTATGGCTTTTTACGTATAACTCCGGGGCTCATCAGCTGGCGGGTCGACGCGTGTCGCGTGATTAATGGCTTTTTACGTATAGGTCCAGCCGTCGGTGAGCGGGCGGGCGGTGGTCTGCTTCTCGCGTATAGCCCCGCTCGCGTGTCGGGGCTACCGATCCGGCGCTCCGGCGACACCGGGGCTGACGTAGCGATGCGACGGGTACCGACGTAGCGCTCCGGCGTCCCGGGGGCTTTATCGAGCACGGTACCGTCGGGCGTAGCGCCCCGACGATCCCGGGGGTTTATCGAGCACGGTACCGTCGGGGCGCTCCCCCGCGATCCCCCGGGGCGACACGACGCCTTCCCACCGTCTTACGCTCGCGCCCTGGCCGCCTTCCCCGCCGTCTTACGAGGTGATCCCCGGCGACCCCCGCGCCTTCCTCACCGTCTTACGAGCCCCGTCTTACGACCCCAGTCGACGCCTTCCTCGCCGTCTTACGCGGCGATCCCGACCGTCTTCCCCGTCTTACGAGGCGATCCCCGGCCGCCTTCCCCCGCCGTCTTAACGCTCCCCCGGGGCGACATGACTTACGGGGTGATCCCTGGCCGCCGCCGCCGCCTTACGCTCCCCGTCTTACGATCCCCGCCTTCCCCGCGATCGACGACCACCGTCGAGACCCCGCCGTCTTACGAGACGATCCCCGGCCGCCGCCGCCGTCTTACGCTCCCCGTCTTACGAGGCGATCCCCCGGCCGCCCCGCCGTCTTACGATCCCCGTCTTACGATCCCCGCCTTCCCCGCGATCGACGACGTCGAGACCCGCCTTCCTAGCCGCCTAGCCTCCGTCGACCCGCCGCCCCGCCGCCGCCGGCCGCCCCGCCGCCCCGCCGCCCGCGAATTTCTTTGGAATGTTAATGAGTTAATCCTATAGCCCCTTAATCGTTTTTTCCTTACAGTCACCCAGTGCATGGAGGGTGTGCTGAGGTAATTGTAAAAATATGAACATAAGGTTTTAGTTAAGCAAGTTTTATTAACTTCAAATCAAGATGATTTGATCATGTAATTCAATTAGTATAGTTTACACGAGGTGTTAAACCTGAACTTGTTAAAATTTAATAAATAAATAATCGAAACGTTGAATGTTTTGAGTTGTGAATCAAATCATTAATTGACAAGATTATTACAGTTGTACATAGTTCTCATAGCTTATAAGTAAGAGGATATTACTTAGCAGGAAATACAAGTTATGTAAAACGATAATACTTGGAATGCCACACATATTGTGAAGTGTTTACGACTTTAAAGTATCATGGTGGCGAACCAAAAACATAACGTACACCGATAAAGAATTTGAAAATTAAACGAGACTTACCTGGAAGGTGAAGTTTAATTAGAATTTTTAGAGGTGTACGTGATTTTGGAGAGCAAACATGCCCGGCCCACCACACCCTAGCTAGTTTGCTCTCCAAAAACCTACAAAATAGTAAACACTCCACAACTTTAAAGTATGAATTCTGGGTCACGCATGCGCGTCTATCATGTTTGCTCTCCAAAAACCACGTACACCTCTAAAGAATTCTAATTAAACTTCACCTTCCAGGTAAGTCTCGTTTATTTTTCAAATTCAATGTCACATCTTTTAACTGTAAAAATGTAAAGACTTCTATTGATGAAATTAGGCACTTATGTAAGGTTTCGATATAGTTTTTCTTCAAGAAAGATTTTTGAAACTCCACTACTTGGAGAAATTGATACTGACTTTTATTTCACGGGCATTTCATCTATAGTTTTAATAGTTTATTTCAGTGACAATGCCATTTACATAAATATACATATCTATAAGTAGTGAAGTTGGTTAAAATGAAGTTGGCTAAATGGTAGGCCATTTGGAGGACTTGCAATTTTATGGAAGAAATGACTAGTTAATGCAAAGATTATAGAGTATGGTGGGATTCGAACCCACGACCTCCGGGTTGAGATGATAATTGACCAAGTATGTAGGCTGGGGCTACAGAGACATCGGTTCGTCCTAGTAGCCTTTTAACAGCCAGCTGCTTGGGATGATGGTATCATTCTGGTCTCACAACCTTGGGGTCGTCCGTCTGGGCCACTTGATATAGTCAAATGGAAGATGTGTCTTCAAGTTATGTCAATATAGTGGGTAGGAGCTTGCTTGCCATAGAAGAGAGAGAAGAATATAATTGTATCCACAAGCAAACTTGGGAAAAACACATTAGAAAACTCCACTAGCAGTAAAATGCAAAAGAAATTAGAACTTCCAAAATTTCCGTCCATAGGTGGGATTCGAACCCACGACCTCCGGGCTAGATGATAATTGACCAAGTATGTAGGCTGGGGGCAACAGAGACATCGGTTCGTCCAAGTAGCCTTTTAACAGCCCGCTGCTTGGGATGATGGTATCATTCTGGTCTCACAACCTTGGGGTCGTGAGTTGAGTCCTGTCTGGGCCACTTGATATAGTCAAATGGAAAATGTGTCTTCAAGCTATGTCAATAAAGTGGGTAGACGCTTGCTTGCCATAGAAGAGAGAGAGAGAAGAATATGATTGTATCCACAAGCAAAGTTGGGAAAATCACATTAAAAAAATAGAGTATGGTGATTCCAGACTTATTGACTTTGATATTGTAATCAACAACACATCCTTACTATTTATTAATGTATACATGCCTTATGACTGTAATGAAAATGAAGATGAATTTAGATACTATCTGGGTAAAGTAGGTGATATTATAGATGATTATCACAGCCCAAATGTGTTTATTTTAAGTGATTTTAATGCAAATATAAGGAAGCCAACTAGGTTTGGGAAAATTGTTAATATGTACTGTAATGATGAGAATCTAATTATGGCAGATAAATTGTTGTTACCTACTGATAGCTATACATTTGTAAGCAGTGCCCATGATACTGTAAGTTGGTTGGATCATGTTATAACCACTAATAGTGGAAATGTTCTTGTAAGTGATATTACTGTGCTTCTTGATTTCATAACGTCTGATCACCTACCTATGAAAGTTTCATTTAATGAGTCATGTAACCAGGTCACAAAAATGTTTTTCATAATGCTGACAGTAGTAGCGCTTTCAAATGGTCCTCTTTATCCTCGAGTGACCTAGATTATTTTAAATTTCAATCTGGAAAGCTTTTAAAAAGTCTAATATAAAGACTAATAGTAATATTCTATGCTGTAATAATTCACAGTGTAAGGATGACTCTTATCGCGAGTACATTGACCAAATGAGCAATGACATAGTTAATAGCTTAAAGAAGTCTCTGATAAATTTACCATAAATGACAGAAGCCGTAAGGGCAATCACATTCCTGGCTGGAATGAATCTGTAAAAGAGGCTCATGCTCGAGCAAGAGATGCTTTTATACATTGGCACGTTAATGACAAACATAGACAGGGTCCAATACATGTTGCTATGTTAGGTCAAAAGCCAATTTTAAAAGGTGTTTTCTGGAAAGAAGTTAAAAAAACGGTTTTAACTCTCTGGCTTCATCGATAAAAGTCCATAAAACCGCATAAGATTTTCAGCAAAATGCACCGGATGACCCCGTGTTAGTACGCGTGACCCCGAACGAATGACGTACATCACGTTCAGATAACTACGTCACACGTACGTTGATAAACGTGGTGGTTGCACCTACTGTACTCAATAATGGATAACGTAACACTTTCATCGGCTATGGAGAAGTAATTACACAAATAAAAACAGTTTAATGTGGATACTAGCTGTCATTATCCCACTGAACGTTGCCATTTGAAATCCGGTGGTCTATCTGCGGATGTACGTTTATCAAAACGGGAATAGTTTAATATTTAAGGTTGTGGAGCTTATAAAACTGCGTAATTCTTCATACATCTAGGTAAAATTTACTACTGAATCCGATTTCATGCATAATAGATGTTTACTTACAACATTTCTGAGTGAAAACATTTTTAAACATTGGTTGTTTATTCGCGGGATGGCAAAATATCTACGTAGTTGACACAATCATTTTATTCGTTTTCAAAGAAACACACGATATACGGAGCCCAGCTTTCATAAGACTGCTGTCAAACACCTTATCTGTGACCCGACATTTGTATCGTCATCAAATAACTATTTTAGAAGACACAAACCAAACATCTGTCCGTGTGCCGTGCAAGCATCATTGTACAAAAAAATTGATACTGAATATGAACTTACGAGGCTGGATTTTGCGGCCTATGTTCCTCTGCTGGTATCCCCATAGTGCTAACATTTTATAAATCACGAATCATGTACAGTGAAGTGAACCTGCACACGTGGACTTACATCAGCCATCATTAACAGCTATGAAAGTGTGACAGACAGATGTTATATAGCTCTATACTAATTCTTCAACTTGTGTTTCATTTTTTCTCTATTATACATGAGCGTAATAAAAAGAAGATATTAATGGAGGCAGCCACTATCGGCTTATAGTGTCTATAACTATATAGAGTTCTATCTATACTACTTGTGTGCGTCCTCACACCAATATTTTCTATACTTTATGACAATCTTTCGTATTCATTTATCATATTCATTATCATAATAAAGAATCATTCATAATAATTCTTTTCCTTAAATTTTCTACAGATAAACAAGACATACGTGTGTAATATGAGGGGTTTGGGCCTTAAGCAACTGCTTATACATATTATACATATTACCCAAGCCCCGATTGGGTTGGTTAAGACTATACGCATCTTTTAAAGTCTGTAGGCTATGAACTCAACTCAGAATTCAACTCAGATTTTCAGCACGATTTTCAGCACGATTTTCAGCAAAACGCACCGGATGACCCCGTGTTAGTACGGGTGACCCCGAACGAATGGCGTACATCACGTTCAGATAACTACGTCACACGTACGTTGATAAACGTGGTGGTTGCACCTACTGTACTCAATTATGGATAACGTAACACTTTCATATAAGCTACGGATAAGTAATTACACGAATAAAAACAATGATGCTTCTATTTCTCAAAGTTTAAATAGAAATGTCAAGGTACATTTAACAGTTTAATGAGGATACTAGCTGTCATTATCCCACTGAACGTTGCCACTTGAAATCCCGTGGTCTGTCTGCGAATGTATGTTTATCAACACGGGAATAGTTCAATGTTTAAGGTTGTGGAGCTTATAAAACTGCGTAATTATTCATACACATATGTAAAATTTACTACTGAAACCGATTTCATACATAATAGATGATTACTTACATTTCTGAGTGAAAACGTTTAAAAAATTGGTTGTTTATTCCCGAGATCGGCAAAATATCTGCGTAGTTGACACCATCATTTATTCGTTTTCAAAGAAACACACGATATACGGAGCCTATGCAGCTTTCATAAGACTGCTGTCAAACACCTTTTCTGTGATCCGCCATTTGAATTGTCATCAAATATCCATTTTAGAAGACACAAACCAAATATCTGTCCGTGTGCTGTGTGAGCATCATTGTACAATTTTGATACTAAATATGAGCTTACGAGGCTGGATTTTGCGGCCTATGTTCCTCTGCTGGTATTCCCATAGTGACTAACATTTTATTAAAATCACGAATCATGTCCAGTGAAGTGAACTTGCGCACGTGGACTTACATCAGCCATCATTAACAGCAATGAAAGTGTGACAGACAGATGTTATATAGCTCTGTACTTATCATTCAACTTGTGTTTCATTTTTTTTTCTATTGTACAGGAGCGTTTTAAAAAGAAGATGTTAATGGAGACAGCCACTATTGGCTTATAGTGTCTAGAACTATATAGAGTTCTCTCTATACTACTTGTGTGCGTCCTCATACCAATATTTTCTTTAAACTCTATGACCATATTTCGTATTCATTTATCATATTCATTATCATAATAAAGAATCATTCATAATAATTCTTTTTCCTTAAATTTTCTGCACGTGAACAAGACATAATATGAGGGGTTTGGGTCTTAAGCAACTGCTTATGTATACATATTATGTACGTATTTAATGCAATGATAATGCATGGTTATATTCCTAATTCTATTATTGTATACAGTAATTGTCCCCATTGTTAAAGACAAAAAAGCATTACTAAATAGTAAGGATAATTATAGACCAGTAGCATTAACAAGTATTGTTTCTAAGATTTTGGAAATTGTTTTGCTTAATTTAATTGAAGATGAGTTACAATCTAATTTTGATCAATTTGGCTTTAAGAAGAAACTGGGTGCAGATATTTGTATTTTCAGTCTTCAACAAATAATAGAATTTTACAAGTCTCAGAATACTCCGGTTTATGTATGTTTCCTAGATACGTCTAAAGCATTCGACAGGGTGAACCACTGGACTTTGTTTAAAAAAATGTTAAAAAGAAAAATTCCCATTTTAATAGAACGCCTAATTGTTTTCTTGTATACTAAGCAAGAGTGTTGTGTGCGATTGGGCTCATCCTTATCTAATCCTTTTAATGTAACCAATGGTGTCCGCCAAGGGGAATTTTGTTCCCAATTTTGTTCAACTTATACATGAATGACCTGTCTATTATGTTAAATGAGTCAAAAATTGGTTGTAAAATTAATGGTCGAATGTGCAATCATCTTATGTATGCTGATAATACGTGTATTATCGCTCCGTGCCCAAGTGCACTGAAAAAATTACTGAATATCTGTTGTGTGTTTGCTGAGCAACACTCTGTCAAGTTCAATGGGAATAAATCTAAGTACATTTGCTTTAAAACAAAAAGTTGTAAAAAAATGCATGTTCCCAATATGTCACTTGGATGTGAGATTGTACCTATTGTAGAAACAGTTAAGTATCTTGGGATGATTATTACTTCACAACTAGATAGTAACGATGATATAGCACCTCACACAAAATGTATCTATACACAAGGCAATATTTTAATTAGGAAATTTAGATATTGTTCTGAAAGTGTTAAAATGTCTTTTTAAGACTTTTATTAGTAGTATGTATGGTAGTGAAATTTGGACTGTATTTAATGATAATGTCTTTAACAAAGCTTCTGTAGCATATAATAATGTTTTTAGACATCTCCTTGCTATTCCTAAGGGTGTTAGCATGTCCCAGTATTATATGTTTAATGGTGTACACCACTTTAAAGTACTCTATAGAAAAGCTATTGGAAACTTTAGATGTAGGATACTTAGTTGTGACAATTTTATTACACGTGATATAGTTCAAAGTGTATATATTTTAAGTTTTATTCTAATCACTCTGTAAATTGGCAAAAACATCTATTTTAAAATATGCTTTTACAACTAATTTTTAACCCAACTTTGATATGGACTGTGATACTTTACTGTGCATTTTATGCAAAATAAACTGATACAATACAATACAATTGGTCACAGCTGAATCTATTTTTAGATATAGGCCCCGGTTACAAGTTCAATGAGTTTGATTGATGGCTGAACTTATTTCGCCTCTGATGATTTGATTGGACGAGAGCTTCCAAAATCTGTCAGCAATATTGCTGCTTTTGAATAAGGGCTTATTTTCAATAGGCAATAAGCGCGAATAGATAAGGATGCTTGCTACATACTACTCTTCCTTTGTACTTGTGTCTGCACTATTCTGTGCCATGTGTCTTGGTGCCGGCTCGAGCTCAATTCATGCAGGAGCTGTAAGTTTTGGGACAGAGGACTGTAGATTTGATAATAGTAACACAAATTGAAGTTTTTTATTGACTTTCTTTAATGTTCTATTCTATACCACATGCAAAATTTTATCTGATCAACAAAAAATAACAAGTTCACAATTGTTTAATTTTATGACACATGGTTTTTCAAAAGACACATTGATATAGGTATCTAGTGCGCAGGTTCTTTGCAAAATATCGGCAATATGTAAAACAGGTCTAAAAAATGATTAAATTATCACCATTCGTTAGGTACTGTAAAACTAGAAATGTTTGCTCACAATTTAATTTGCGAATTTCGTGGGTAGGTGGAAAACTGCAAACTTAGAGTCGGCAAACATTAATAGCCTATGTAAAGTAGGTCCAGGATGGACCAAAATCGCAAAATTAAATAGTCACAAAATAATTTATAGATGAGAATCGCAAAATTTAATAGCCACCAAATATTCTAGTTTTACAGTATACGGAAACATTAACACAAGAGACATATACACACAGCAGTTCATTGTTCAATAGTAAAAGTTACAGGTTAGTTTTCTAAATATTTTAAGGAGAAGTCTCTAACTAGTTGGGCCAGAAATGCGTGACATCATGACCTTTAAACTTAACACTGATCACACTTGTATGGTTTCTCTCCCATGTGAGTGTGCATATGACTTTCAACAGCAGACCTGTGAGAGAAACGTTTATCACAAACTCCACAGCCATAAGATTTTTCACGGGTGGGAGTTCTCATATGGTATATCAGACTTCCACGTTGACTGAATAATTTCTCGCATACTGATTCGAGTGATACCAATTTAGAGGTTGGTCAATTAAAATGCAGAAACAGAAAGAATTTTTTTCCAGCAATGTGGATTCTCATGTGTCTTTTCAGATTTCCACTGTGATTGAATTATTTCTCACACACTGTGCACTGTTATATTTTCACTCCAGTGTGGATTCTCATGTGGTTGGTCAAGTGGCTAATGTGAGTAAAACACTTGCTGCATTCACTACACTCATGTGGTTTCTCACCACTGTGGATTCTCGTGTCTAGTCAAGTGGCTACTGTTACTAAAACACGTGCCACATTGACTACACTGATAAGGCTTCTCCCCAGAGTGAGTTCTCATATAGGTTTTAGAGTTCCACTGTCACTGAATGATTTCTCACACACAGTACACTGAAAATCTTTCTCTCCAGTGTGCATTTTCATGTGTCTGGTCAAGTGGTTGCTGACACTAAAACACTTGCATGGCGGCGCCCTTATGCGAGTAAAAACATCGGTATTTAAAGAAAAACTCAGAAATCCGTACTATTTTGTCTACCCGTACATATATGATAGGTGCCATTATTATTCTCATTCAGATTTTGCATTCAAGAACCAAATACCAAAACTTAAACTGTGGATACAATGATACTTGCTATTGCGACAGGTCATCTTTCAATAACAGGGTTCTCTTGTCGCACACATCCTCAGCATAGGAGTTATATGCCTTGTGTAGTAAAATATACAGTGTGGCAGCAGTTAGCTGATGTGCATGTCGAGCTTTAGTGATCTGTGACGCATAAATTAAAAAGAATTAGCGACACCAGGGTTCTCAAATCTCTGCTTCATCCAGTAAGGATGACCATCCACTGTCCTCCATAAAGTCGCCTAACAGTACATACTGCTTTTCACCAAACTCACTGGTTGGTCAGTTTCACTGGATCTGTTTTGTCAATGCATACAATGGCTGATCCATTACAATTACAGGAAATTGAGAAGGGTTTTTGTTTATTAGTAGTGTCATTTAGTAAAGACATTCCATATTTGACCATGGCCACTGATTTGGAATTTTTCTTGCCTGTGTGATACTAAGCCTAATTAGCCTAATTACCTTTTCTAAGCATTTTGTATCAAAATATAGTCATGGGGTTCTAATAATACTTATTATCTCCATGTTACATAATGCTAATTATGAAAACTTCTTAAATATTGGCTGTTCTTCTTATAAACACCAAAAACAACAATTTTCTGAATTCAACCTATCTATTTGACCTTGAAGGAAAGGTCATAGGTCAAATGTAATGTGATATATATAATCTACATACCCAAGTTCCTATCTAAGGTCAATACAAGTTTTGTTCCTAAATTCAATATTAAAAAAGATAAACGCAATTTTATCATTTTTGACCCTTGATCCCTGATTTGACCCCTTTAAAGGTCAAATTTAAGGTGGCTCCCAAGCTTAATTTTGAACCCTCATACCAACCACTTATCATGCAAAAGTTTCGTAAATTCTTCCTTAAAGTGGACGATTGATCGATCTAGGAACGTGCATGCAGTAGATGG
>JAGTTF010000673.1:0-13383 GCA_019095985.1 Streblospio benedicti | reverse complement strand
GCCTTGGCGATTTTTGCGACACGTCCGTGATCGATGAGACTAATGAGAGACGTGCAGAGATCCACTGACGAAAGTCACCCCCGTGAGACTTGCACCTGCGAACACCTGAAAATAGAACATTAATGCCGCGACGCCCCCCACTGTCCACCTGGTTTCTTAAGTGAGTGTGCAACTCCTGATGAAACAGTGGCGCCCGTGTGCCTCAGGTAGTTGAAAGAAATGGGGCAAAACCCACCATATGGACACCGTTAAGTAAAAGGGTGGGGGAAGAAAATGTTCTTCCCGAGGCTTATACTGGGCGAAATGAAAACACACATACATAACTTACATACTAATATGGCGGGCGATGAAGCTGCCGGCTACAAGATCGGGTGTGCCATGTAGAGCAAGTTAAGCCATCAGCATGACAACCCCTGTAGGACGACCCACCCCTCGAACTGAAAAGCTCAATACCTACGAGTGCAATCTGGCAAATGATTAACACCCTCGAAAGATGAGCCTGCATGCGTCCTGGTATCACAGCTACAGGATTTCAAGGCACCGTGTCCAGCCCTACTCGCCTTGAGCACTAGACGATCCAGGGGGCTATGCCACAAGTGGATTCGTCAATCCATGTACAGTATAGGCCCACCTCCCCACCTGCTTGCCTACCGCTTCTTGTTGGGACCAGGCCCTTTCTTCTCCTGGGAAGAAGTGGTGCCCGATACAGATCCTCGTGACTCTGAAGAAGACGGTTGGAGGTACCCTTTGTCGTTGGGCACGTTTTGGGATGGCAGACGCCGTCTCTCCGCCTGCTGTGGGAGAAGTCTTGGGCTTGGCCTTGCTCCCCTTTTTTCAACGACTGAGTTGCGTGGCTAAGTGGATCCTCCGTTTCTCCTTAGGAGTATGCGGCACTAAAGCTCATGCTAGAACTTGAGCGGCTCAGGCTACTCGCTGCAGCTGAGCTGACGGACGGGGCATCGCGACACCGGGACTCCAGCGTCCCTCACGCGACTCGCTTCCCCCAGTCGGCTGCTTGTCCCTCTTTTCTCATCCGAGGAGACTGTCTGGTCTCTACAACCCCATGCAGGATGTCATAGACATCCTCGGCCTCGTGTTTCACGTAGGTACCCGCCTGTAGGAATTCCCAAGAGCTCGTCTTGGTCGGCGCCGCATGTCATCTTTGGAGCTGCGTTAGCTCACTTCAAGCATCACACAAGTTTGCGACTATGGTGTCACGCTCCTCTGTCAGAGTCGCGACCTGCTTTGCGAGGGTGTTATAGCAGACTGGGCATCGTCGAGGCTCCTTTCGGTAGTGGTCAGAGGCAGCCTTGTAGTGATCTGCTCTTGCTGTCTGTGTCTTGAGTTGCACGGTCACGTTGTCCTGATTAGCGTGGATGTCCCGCAACTTCTTTTCCATTGCTTTACATTCGGCCTCCAGCTCAACACACTGGGCCGTCGCTCAGCAAAGCTCTCGCCAGTTGCGGCTGGTGGTCTTGAGGTGGTTGATGAGTGTGTGTGAGGCTTCTTGCTCACAGGCCCTCGACTCTTGGCTGTGTTGCCTGATTCACTACGGGTCTGCTTGCTGCTCACAGACGGGCTGTCCTCACGATCACGACCCCCCCACGGCCTGTGCAGGATGCAGTGGGGTGCTGGTAGGTACCCCCAGAGTGGGACAGATACTCTGAGGAACTTGTTGCAGTGGCGACGGGTCCTATGGCCTAACACTCGGTGTGCCAGAAGACAACATCGAGACGACCGGGGGGCCCCTTAACTCAGACGGACTTGAAGAGCTGTCATGATCCCTGTTGGTGGAGGCAGGGGGTTTCACAATTGGTGCTATCTTTGAAGCGATCTCGCTTTGCAATCGCGTCTCTTGCTTGTGGGTGAGCTGCTGCATCGGGCTGTGTGGGGGGGGGGCACAATGTCTCTGCGTTCCGGTGCCCCCCCGCAGTAGAAGCCTTTGATGGTGGCACAGAAGCAGAAGCCGGAGCAAACCACTTCGGCGTATTCTTGTCTGCTTGTGTGAAGCTACTAGATGTGGTCCTTATCCCATCCTTGTTGGGTTTCGTCCACCTCCCTGAGGAAGTGACCTACTACCACACGGCCAAGAACAGTGTCGGGAAACCACTTCTGCTTGCCCACAACCCTCACGATCAACATCTTTGAGGCGTAGACCCCCATGAAGTCTATGACCATCTGTGGTGCCAACGACCCCTATAGAATGAGGGTCGGGCAGCACGTCGTCATCCTGGCGCTTCTTCTGATAGGTCTGTGTTCATGCATCATGTGATGCACAGCGTGCGTCAATGACGGAAACATCCGGTTGTGGCAGGTCTTTGGCAGATCCTCTATCTTCCTGGGACTAAGCAGAGAAGCAGGACCAGACAGAGAAGCACTTCCCAGCTCATGTGGTGGACCCAGTGCTACAATAAGCACTCAAAGCCTGAGTACATATGCTCTTACACTGACATGGAACGAGGACCCCGCATACAACAGAAGATTCCATTCTGGAACAATCAGCTTTGCTTCATGATAGATGTGCCCGGTCGCGCAGTATCATAGCACTAGGCCAGGGAAGAGGGTAACAGCCCTCTGTGTACAGTGTGGCCCAAGGCTCACACCCGACGGGTGGGCACTGCATTCCACTCTCCAATCAAGCAACATACAATAGCTGAGCTGACTCCCTTCCCATCTGGTCGACAGGTAGTCGAGTCACTGGCACAGTCACCTCCGGTGCAGCTGAGGGAAACGCTGTGTGTCATGTCATGTTGGTGACACATGACACAGCGCTCCATCTGGTTGGATGATCGTCGCGATTGACTAGAGCTGTCCTTGACGACTGTGCCAGCCAATGAGGGTTGGTCGTGCCACCATATGCTAGGGTCTTCGACAACACATAGCTGTGCTGAGGTTTCCCGTGATAGTGGTCGGTGAGGTACTCCACCCCGTCATCAGCCGGACTGTCACCGACATAACGGTCGGGGTAGAGCACCTTTGGCGTGTGTAAGGCCCTGAGGAACCTTGCACAGGCGTCGTTAGTGGGCTTGTGGGTAGGCATGGTGCACTTAGCACTCCTCATCATCTTCTACAGGTTCAGGAGATGGGGCCCACGCGGACCTCGCCTCCTCCTCTTCAACCTGCTGATCCTAGGACTTAGTCTTGAGTGCAGAAGACGGGGCCAATGCAGACCTCGCCTCCTCCTGCTCATCTTGTTGAGCCCAGTACTTAGTCTCTGGTGCTGGGGTAGTATCCATCTCTTTCGAGTGAGGATCCGGCGAACACCGAGTCCTCCCTTGTCACCCTGTCATAGCTCACTCTTCAAATCCGCATTAGGAGGAACATCACCATCACCAGCATGATCAGTGATGACCTCCCGTTGATCCATATGGGTGAGAGCTCGAGAACCCTCACGACCTGCTTCCTCAGCGTTAGGAGGGACATCACCAGCACCAGCATGATCAGCGACGACCTCCCGTTGATCCATAGGGGTGACAGCCCGAGAACCGTCACGACCTGCTTCCTTCATGGGGCCCGTGTCAGCCATGATGGCTCACATATTTCCACTGTACACAAACTCAACCAGCCAGCCTCTTTCACTTTGACGGGGCCACGTGACGCCGCTGTACAACTCGACTAGCCAACCTCAATTTGATGGGGCTACGTGAAGCTCATTGTGCGATGTCATTTTGAATGCGAAAACTCATTCAAATCTCTTTTCACTCCAGACGAGCTAAAACACTCTCTGGCAGACGCAGGCACACACTCAGCAACTGGAAACAGTTGAAAAACACCTAAAATCATACAAACAGGGGAAAACTTGTCACTAGAATTGCAAAGCAGGTGACTACGAGAAACACACCTTTTACTTCTACAATTACCAGGCAACAACTGTATTTGGCGATACAGTCCTCTATCCAATCAGAGAGCTTTCTGCACCACATAGAATTCCCTCTAGTAGCACAGTAAGCCTGACGGCTTTTTACATAGCGCTTTCGAGGGATAGCATGCTGATGAGGCTGCCCTAAAAACAAGACCATCAAGGCCGCGACTCACCCCAGGCAAAATCCTAGCGGTACAACTCTGCCATCTTGCTCCTGTTCCTCTCCGTAACCCCTATCACAAATCAAACTGGCATCCACATGTAGGTGAAAGTCAGTGTTTAGACGAGGGTAGTAGAGCAGTGGGATCTTCTCTAAGATGTTTGTGTGGTGGTTTGAAATGCGACCTGCCTGTTTTAGGTACAGACAAATGACACGCTCTCTCATCGTGAAGTTGGTATCTACGTACTCACACACTCTTTTAGAGAATAACGGTAGTAGTTTTGTTTGATGGCTCGGCATCTCCCGTGTCAATCTCGTGACAAATCATCTACATATAGCCCAGGGTTTCCCGGACCAACGAAGATGTCTTGAAACTGCATCACCAGTGCCCCCAACTTGCGGGGCCTCCTTTGACGTCAACTCACCTTCAGCCCGAAGCCTACATTACAGATACTCTGGTACATTCGCCAAGGGCTCTTTGATAGGAGGTCCAGCCAGCAACGTAACCTCAGAAATCTCTCTGTCAGTGTAGTACAGCAAACAATCACCTCTGGCGTGCAGGTGATTCATGACCTTCTCTTTCCAGAATAAGTTGCTGGCTGGTCCACCCGCTCCCGTGCTTGGATTTTACAGTGTTGACACTCGCCACATGGACGGGTATCTGCCATACTTTCAAAGCAGGAGGACTCTCACCTCCCTCTGAAGGTCGGTTGGAGATGTTCAGGCATGCCTTTTCTTGATTCTGGCTACTATGATCCCTGCTTCAAAAAAAGTCTTTTGTGCATAACCTGGTTCTCTATCGTGAGAGGTTTGCTGCCATTGTCGCGGACAACTTACTCTCACGCGACATTGCTGACGTGACAGGCAATGTATTGGACTCTCATGGTTGAATGCACACGGTTCTGTCCAAGCTCACCAGGTCGTTACTTCGTGCTGACAAGCTCAGATTCATACAACCTGACCTCGATCATGCGTGCTTTGTAGTTCAGCTCCACTCCATACATAGCCAGCCCATGCCGAGAAGTGGTCCAGAGACTCTAACGTCCCCACACAGAGACCTCTATTGGGAGGGACTCTCCATCAACTCCCCTGCAGCGAGAGCATCATGGGTTTGAGTGCCGGTAGGTGATCCTTCATCTCATGGTTCACGCAGCTTGGTAGTAGGCTGTGATGTAGTGCCTGTATTCAGACAGTTATTGGTTCCCGCACCCTCACAGGCCAACCCCCTATTGCAGAATAACAGCCTAGTCCTGACGGAACAATGACTGTTCCGTGGGTGTCATCTTTTTCATGTTTTTGGTGGCACCGATACACATCACCCCGCCCCCCTGCAGAGTCCCTGCGGCTGTGCCGCTGGGCCCGCCTGGTAGGGCATGGACATCTGGTGTTTTCTCGGCAGGGTTGTACTACCGGGTTGATGCAGATGCGTTAAGCTAGCCATGGTGTGACATTTTCCATCCACAGTCACTTGAAGGGTCTTCATGACTTACCCCTGAAGATGCACCGCTATCGGGCATTACAGGTAAAGTTTTGTCTCTGTGCCCGGCCGTTGGATGTCTAGACCACATCATCGGACCGCATCATTGAAGTCTTTGTTTTTCATGCAACACTTTGTACTTCATGCAGTTTGCACTCTGGGGAAGCGCGCATGTCCCAGTTTTGCAGGAAGATGAGCATTGTCGCCAGAACACCGCCGAGTCACACTTTGTCGCGAGTGTGGCCACGGCAGGGGGGTTTGCAGGGCTGACAATGACGTCATCGGAAATTTTGTCACATTGGGACTCACATTGAGGCGTCAAGTCCGGTTTGTAGTTTATTCGGCAACTGACTGTCTCACGCGTGCTCCCTCCTATAAGCCTTCATTAGACTTAGAGCTCGCTCGCTACTAGGTGCGCGGTACCCGTTAGCCTGCTAGAGGATTGCTAGAGGCTCACGGGTAATGTGCACATTCTACCCCCCTTAAATGGAAAAAGATGTAATCTTTTTCTAGATTTGATTTGGAAGAGCGTGAGCAATTGGAGGAAGGAAGCGTTGACAGTCGATAAGCAATGATACATACATGTAATATATAGTTTCTACACAATATATGCGTTGTTCTAAACAATAAAAGCACATGAAGTACAATAGCAAGAATAAAATATAAGGTATAAGTAAATTGCTGTTCGAAGTAACAAAGTGCATTATGAATACATGTGCACAAAATAACATGGCACGTCTACTTAAAATACATATAAGATTCTACTTAAAATACATATAAGGTTACATAATAAAATATAGTAGTGACGTCTAAATCTGGTTACATGTGAGGCACATAAGGTGCACAGCTACAAGCAAAAAGAAAATACTACGCTAAACAATTGACGGTACTGTAAACAAAGTGGAGTCGGTCGCGTACCCAGCTTGATGACTGACGGCTGACTCCTAGACGATGTTGGTTCCCTTTACTACTCCCTCGTTGTGTTAACTGGTACCCCAAGCACAGGACACCGTCCAGCGTACTGGGCGAGTGCCTGGTGACTAACAAGCCAGGTTTCACGACGGGCCCCCACACGGAAGGGGGACTTCGCACCGGTGCTGACACGCAACGATCAGGGCGTCCCCTTTACGAAGCCACGCGGTCCCAGGCGCGGGAGGAGGGGGGTTCCCCACCGGCTAGCCCAGTCGGATAAGTAAAGAAGGCCTATCCCCAAAGGAATAGGTTACCAGCCCTACGTGCTATCCGACTAGCGTCTACAAGGAAACTGAGGCCCTAATGGCCAAGTCTCAGTACTGTAGTGTACTGAGTCCTTAATCCTACAGTGGGCTTAAGAAGGCATAACAACAAGGTGTGTGTAACAAAGAGGGATAATATACCTAGTCCAGTGCAACGTACATATAACTACTTTATACTCTGCGAGGCTGCTGCAACCTCGCGCGCTAGCAGACCTACTGAGAACTAGTTTCGTTACACACTCCCCCAGATCCCACGGAGGTAGGACTACACCGCTTATATGGGTATAGCCTACCTGCATGGGAACTACACATTAAATGAAACAGTGAAAAGTATCCAAAGTGTATACGGGCGCCGGGCGGCACTCGGGCGTGGCCACATCCTCTCTCCACCCGCACTCCATTTTTGGGGACTTCCACGACTGCTTGCGAGCTGGCCCGACGCCCCGACACTGGTCGCGCACTTGGGCCGTTCTTTCACACGTGCCACGCCCGAGCACCTGAAAATATACAAAAGCAAAAACTCTCCCCAAAGTCCACCTGGTGTATAAGTGAAACGCAGCAGGACTGTGGACACCGTTAGAATATAGGAGGGGTAACAGGACCCGGACTTATTAACAAAATGGAAAGGGAAATTTGGAAGAGGGCCGTACACAAGAAAAGGGCCAAACTACATGGAGGGGCCGCCGCTATACGATGCCGGATGGTGTACCGTGTAGGGTATGATTACCCGATGGCAAGTGATACAAAAGCCACTGTAGGTCGGATCGCCCTTGGACTCAAAAGCCCAACTCCTACAGACGGGGAGTGGTAACTGGCCCACCGCCTGCGAGGACGACCCTTAATCCTTTGGTGTCCCTCGGCTTCCTCAGATCTCCCTTCTCATTTTGACGTAGTCCGATGCGTCGCCGATGCTCTGGAACCGGTCATAGCAACCGTCCAGCTCTTGTTCCAGTGTGGCAGACTGTAATGTCACCTGTGGGATGTCAGATCCTTGGCTGCGATCTCCTTTGGAGTCGCGGTTCTGCAACGACAGGTTGCGCGCAGACTGTCAATCAACTCTCTAAAGGTTGACGACATCTCGCAAATGTGGTCCGCATTCTTCGCGCCTTGCCGATGCATGCGGTTCATGTCAGCTGTCCGTTGTTGCGCGAACTCCTTATACAACTTGGCCTCTTGCTGTGCAAGTGCCAACTCCTGCCGCAGTTGAGCGTCTGCCTGCTGTCGTGTCAAGCTTGTCGATCAGGATACAGGAAGTGGAGCGCTCAGGCGCAACGCAAAAGTTCATCGGCTATAGAGTTCTGCCAAGGTGGTGCTAGGTAGATGAGGGGCTAAGGTCTGCCGCATGAAGTCCTCGAGCCCGCCAACCAACTGCCGTACACAGGTGTAGACAGCCGAGTGCACATCGAACTCGGGAACAGCTTTCTTGTGGGTGGTGAGCATGTCGCGCTCATTGGAAATCTTCCCACGCTGGTCACTCATCAGCTCCCTGCAGCATCCGCCAGTCTGCTGCCCGAAAGTCGGTGGCACGAACCAACTCCCCTCGGACAACCACTGCAGCTCTGCCTTGCTTGGTGTGTGGCTCACACGCAAACTCCCTTGTGGAATGGCGTATGACGCCATCACCTTCAAGAGATGCCAGTTCAGCCGCCATTGGCTTGACTTCCTCGGTAAGTTGCTGATAGCTATTTCAAGAAAGCCTCTAGCTCCGCTTGCAGCGTGTTGCGCCCCCTCTGAGCATCATCCCTTTCTGCGCCGCAGACGATCGACTTCTTCCTTCCTTATAGTTGTCGCCTCTCTTGGTCTGCGTGAGGAGCTGTTGGTCGAGACCAACGCGATCCCGAGCCCACTTGGACTCCTTTGTTCTGAGCTCCTTGTCCAGGGCAGCGTGCTCACTACAAAGAGCCACCAATTCCTCCTTGGCCTTTTGTGCGACCTATCCATGTGTCGCGGTCGTGATGCAAGCGAACCGCGATGGAAGGCTTCTTCCCTCCCCGAGCTGTCGGGGCTGATGCTCGTCGAAGTCGGAGCAACCACACTTCTGCGCGACGCCACTCTCTCCCCAGTGCCTCGCCCACCACTCTGACCCGATCGGGACGCACGTGATGGAGGAGGGGTGGTGCGCCGGTGCCGGCAGTACCCATGGACGGATACCATCCGGCGTGCTGGTAACAGTGGCTGCAGGAGTCTTCTTCTTCTGCGCTGGACTCGTCATCGCGGGGGTCGGCGAAGGAGCAGAAAGCCCCTTTACTGACTTGAAGAGAGCCTGCATCACACTATGCCGCGCAGTCACCGGTGTGGACACAGGCTCGGGAGCTTGGGTTGCAGCAGCCTTCTTTTTGCAGAATCTTCGGTAAAGAAGCCGCCTTGTTGGTGCGCACCAGTTGAGGCGCCCATCTCGCTCTACCGGCTTGGCCCCTTAGGGACTGTCACAGCGTACAGGCTGTGAACAGAGGGTCCAATGGGCGAAGTCTTCTCGGCACAGCCTGAGCCATTCCTTGTGCACGCTGTCCCAGAGTGGCTGCTTGTCCATATCGACACCGCGGAGATGGAATCCCACGATTATTCGAGCCAGCTTCGCATCGGGAAACCACTTCTTTCGACCGATGACTTGGGGAAGCCCGACATGGGACACGTAGATGCCCATGAACTCGAGCACTAGTTGCTGAGCGACCGAGCGGGGTGAACTAATGTCCCTCAACCAGGGATCCTCGTCATCTTCCTCACTGTTAGCGTCCTTATTCTTGGAATGCTGACGAGCCTTCTCGCGCGCTTCAAGAAGTTCCGCTTTCTTCAGGTCAACCTCGTTCATGTGCTCGGCGACCATGTGCTGGACGGCTGCTGTCAGAGACGGAAACATTGCGCTCTGACAAGTTGACGGCAGCATCTCCACTGCCATTCCGCTGCAGCAAGGGGCGGAAAAACAACATCCCCCCTTCATGTGGAAATGGGCCCAGTGCTCAATAACGCACTCAAACCCATCCCATCCATGCTCCCCGTTGAGACTGTGTATGCGGTGCACACACAAGTGTCGCGATCAGCTTCAAGCGCAGTTGTCGGGTCACCTAACCAAATGTAGACGATCCCGAGTGAGCATGGCTTGTGGTTGAGGCAGAGCAAACTTATTGTCTGCATCCAGGGCTGCCCAAGGCTCACATCACGCGACTGGACACCTCATCCCAGCTTCCAAATACGCCACGAACAGAAGACTGATGCCTTCGTGCATGAGCTGGTCCACTGGGAATCGGGCCGCATGGAGAACGACACCTCAGGTACTAACTTGGGAAAGGCAGTGTGACCTGACTGGTTCGCCACCTTCCCTATTGCGCGCCATCGCACTGGGTTTCGCATCCCGCGAGCGAAAATCGTTGGGAGCTTGTGCCAACCACTGAGGTGGCCGCATGACGCCTTCTATAGCCCGGTTCCCGCGACTTCAAGCTGCGGCAACCCGGTGATGTGATCTGCCAAGAAACAGACGCCTTCCTCGGAGTGATCCCCTACATATCGATTTGCATACAACACCTGTCGTGTGTGTATGGATCAGCGAAGATCCGCCACATTTCTCTCTCGGTCGGTTTGCATGTGAGGGAGGGGCCACGACGCCTCGCGCACACCCACCACTATCCGCGGGCTTCGACCCGGCCAGGCTTAGGTGAAGGGACGCCAAGTCCCCCCTGCTCCTCTTCCTTGGCCCGCTGCACGCCGTCCGCCCCAGTTACGAGGGAGGCTCTTCCTCCCCCAAATCAGCCGACGCCCTCACCGTTAGCAGCTTCGGCATCGGGCACAGTCGAAACTGCCCCGCTGTCCTCTAAATCACGCATCAGGGCGGTGAGAAGTGCCATAAGCACCTCATCCCCTTCAGCCTCCTGCACACCTTCCATCGGGTTGGTCGACTGCATCGCCGACCCCCCGACTCTACTTCACGGGTTGGGGAAAGTGGCCGCGACCCATCCCTCGGTTGCTCCATCAGGGCTTAGGCCAGCCATAATGACTGCCCCAGTCCCCCACACTGTCTTCTGCTGCGATGAAGATCCCCAGGATCCTACCTGCAAGGCAACAATTTAGATTAGAGTGACGAAATCCGCAAACAATCTGAAAAATGCGCAACAAAATACAGCAAATCTGTCTGCACGTCTTTACTGTACTGTCACCAGTCAATCAACTGATGATTTCGAAATACCGGCTATACTATAGTAAATTCCTGGTTCCTTTTGCCGATATGGGACCGGGACCGGCAACCAATCGGCAGCCGCCCCGCATGATGTTTGACCTTGGCCGTTCAGTACTTGCGCACATCGTGTCTTTTTTTTTTGACTGAGAGAGGCTGCAATTGTCTCAGCGCCTCCCCCCAGCTACCCGCGAAAGGATTATTTACTTAGCCACCGAGGCTGCCACCCACCGCCTATGTTACCATAGTGATGAAGGATCTAACTAGGCCGCCGACCATACTGTGTGTAGACATCTTAACCCTCTTGGACGCCAGCCGTAAATTCACTATACCCCCTCAGTGCCAGACACGCATTTTTTCGTGACGTGTTATTCACAGTGGGGGGCTTCAGTTGTCATAGTTGAAATATGATCCTTTGTAGCTCTTAATGTTTTCATCAGAACATTTTCACATTTACAGTACACATTCAGAGACGGTCTAGTTTCTTATTTTTACCATTGTAAATAAAGATACATACAGCATAAAATTAAATTTTGACAATTTCGGTAATCGCCCATTCATTTGACAGCTTGTGGTTGATTTTAAATGTCGTAGTAGCAGTAGAAATTTTAAGTGCAGCGAGTGTTTATCCAGGATAGACACAAAAAACACCATAAACCATCCCTATTTCAAAATAATATATTTTTACTTACAATATTACGGTCCAAAGACGTGTTCAACTTTTTATTTCTTCATTGCCTTGAAGTTTTGACAGGCACCAGTGCCACCACTGACAATCACCGACAAAACATCATCCGCTTTGATAGAAATAGTAGATTTCCAACGTCCACACTTATTGGGTAGTTTGCCAAACGGTTTAAATGTGATTCGGTATCCAAGATACAATAAGATGGGAGCGTGGGTGACGAATAATATGATAATTCTTCTTCAAAATGTTCAACTTTGTCACTCATACAAAAAAAAGCGGTATTTCCTGAAAATGAGCCTTTCGCAGCGCACGCCGTCACTGACATAGAATCGTAGGGAGCGCTCTTGATAAAGGCTAATTCGAGTTCCTTAGCAGTGTCAACGTGTTTTTGTGGCGCTTGAACCTAAGAATACTGCTATTCTTTTTGATTAAGGCTCAAAATATATATCTGGATATGACCTTGATGAGTCTAGTTTCACATAAGGTCTCGATGAATAGCAGGCTTCACGACGATTCAAAACCATATAACGACAAGCTATGGTTTTGCGAACACAAATAAGAGTATTTCGCGGCTCAAAAATTGCAGCAGATGCGTGTTTGGTGGGTAAATATTCGTTCACACTAATATAATTAAAATATTAACACTATGCTGCGTATTTACTTCTAGAAATGCTTCGAAATGTCAAGGTAAAGTTGTTGTTGTTGACATACCGGAATTTGAGACTAGAACCACGAGTGTTTATATACGAATATGGCAGACAAACTCAAACTGTTTTTCTGAAAACTGAGGCACATATATGCGCCTCGGCACTAAAAGGCACGTAAAATCTGAGGTGCATATATGCGCCCGGCACTAAGGGGGTTAACAAAGCGCTTATCCCTGTTTTTTGGCCCAGCGACTATGAGAAGTCGCGACCTGGTTGATTGGTGTGTTTATACTCGTACGACCACTATCGCGGCAGCCGAGCTCCGGGACTTGCCCCTTTTTGTTCTCGAATCCACGATCTTCCAATTTGCCCTTTTCAAAAACAACGCCGACTTCATTTCAACTAGCCATTGCTGACTATTGCTTCAATTGGTGGTTCTTCGTTAATTACGTCCTGGCTACATCCCACCCAACACAACACAAATTTGGTGGGTGTATGCTGCATTATTAACTCCTGTTGCGATTCCCTTGTTGCAAACTCACGAGATTTCCTCGCAGTTCAGTAGAATTCCCTCTCTCGCGACACCCGCTCCCACTCCCCAAGTTTCAATTCCAAACACCACGGCCTGGGAAGATTAGGAGGGTCGCGTTTCCATTGAAACTTTAACACCAAGCTGGGGGTCGCCCATAAAACTGAGCGATGCCCCGCGATCCGTCTAGTAGTTGACTCTCCAATACTCAAAGAAGCGTTGCCGGTTTACACTAGTGACCTCCTCCTCCGCGCGAAGAGTGCTGCAGCGACATAACCACAAGGGCACGCGCCTCTGTCTCGATGAAGTGTTTAACATTCCCAGTGCTAACCCACTTTTCTTTGATTGGTCTACGGCCTCGCCCGCTTTTACTCGGGATGTCAGTGTGCATCTGAATCTTGATAACGTTGTCGCTATCCACTTCAATCACTTTGAAGGGGCCAATCCATGGCTGCGCCAAGTGGAAGCACATCTTGCTTGTTTGGAGGATGAAATAGCAGCACGCGATCACCCACGGCGTGACTTCCCCGCTGTGCGCTTCTTCTGTTGTTCCATTTGAACCTCCACCGCTTGCCCAGTAACCTCACGAACAACTTCAGCTGTCTGCATTGCAAGATTCC
>JAGTTF010000670.1:0-11200 GCA_019095985.1 Streblospio benedicti | reverse complement strand
TTCTTTCTAGTATTTGTTGGTGTGCCGTTTAACTGCTGTACAACAAGTGCCAAAGATTTAAAAGTTTTCAAGTTTATTTAAATTTGCGGCTTTGAACGCAACGTTCTCATCAGGCTTCAAGCTAAATATCTAAAGGTAGCCAAAAATATAACAATGTCTTGTGCTTATATAAAAGCAACAATTTGTATAACATAAATATAGGTTAAAATACATTCCGTTTTCAAGAAGTATAAGAACAGGCAATGTAATATAGATAAGATATGCACGTATGCTAATAATAAAATGCTGGGAGCTTATTCTTAATATTTACACTATTGATGTACTCTATTGTTTGTTTTATACTCTCTTATAAAGGTGTAAATACAATGCACTCTTTCATTAGTGTTTATTCATTATAATCTTATAATTATATACATGCTAATTACAGAATTGGTGTTGCCAGTCAAGACCATTATTAGACCTTATTACAGTAGAGTACACCAAAACATTTTGTCAACCACAACGATACAAAGACAATATCTACAATAAGATTTTTCCTTTACTACAAATCTGCATAAAAAGGCAGCTGCAAACCTCTGCAAGTAAACCACCGTTCAACACAAACCACTCCGGCACGTGAGAACATGTCCAGGTGGTCTGAATGTAGAGGTTCTACTGTACTCCTTATCACACAGCAATGTTGTCTTTGGACACGTGAACTGATTCATCAATGACAATAAAACTAAATACTAATACAGACACCTGTGTAACAAGGACACTTTCACACCACTGTCCCTAATAGCACAGTTTTACCGTAACATTTAATCAATTTCTTCTATAATAACGCTGTGATGCTCTGACTACAGTTCATGTGTGGGACTCGATTTTGTGATCATATGTGGGACAGATTTTGTTAGAAGAAGCTTAAAGCATTGACTACAGATGTTGTGTATGGAAATATAAATATGTTGATGTGCACTTGACAGTACAGTGGCGTTCGGGTTACGAACATGTGTATACGGACCCATGATAATGTAATACGATCTCTGATTCTCCAAATACATATTATAAACATGTAATCCCGACACATAATGATTTAAACCTTCTTGCTTCTAAGATATTGTATATAAATTGAAACGTTATTAAGTTTCAAACATGTAGCCTATAGACATATTGAGACACGGGTTATCTCTTGATTATAAATGACCGTGTGATGTCTATTGATAACACGAATCGCATTCAACGTTATACAGTAAAACCTCTGTAAAGAGCACCCGAGGACGGCACTCAAGTGGTCTCATTACACAGGTGGTCAATTTATGCATGTTCACTGTGGTTCTCCTTGTCAATGTGTGGGAATTACTCGAATTATCTTATTATAGAAGTGCTCTATTTATAGAGGTGGTCTTATTTGGAGGTTTCACTGTAACTATGACCGTGTTTTAGCGTCGGAGCGTGAGAGGTGAGCGCCTCAACTCAGCTCCAGTAAATACAGTGCAGTAACATTACCAAAATCCCCTGCGGCCACGAGGACCTTGCCGTCCACAATCCCCACAGTTGCCTTTGATTAAAATCATATTTTTATTAGATGTGATAATTGCTATGACTGAATTTCAACTCTAAAGTGTGTGGCGTCTGGAAATATAAGTGTGTTTTCATAGAGTGCAGTATAGCGTGTAATATAATATTAATCAAAAATGACAAACAAGCATAAAGTTACATTATCATGGTCGTATATTTTCTCACAAAATCAGCAGTAATTTTACACATCTGTATGATAATTTTACAAAAAAGTTAAATCCATTTATGATATTCACAATGACAAACACAAGTTAAATCTCCCATTGAAAGCAGATTCGTGTATTTTATGTACAAGAATGTGGCTTATGTTCATTAAAGCTAACTTGATCATAATGATAAGAAATGTGATAACAGTCAAAATCACCTGAAACACAATGCAAACCTTATAATATTTCGGACGCGTATTGCAAGTCAAGTGTGGCCTACATTATTACAATACAGTGCAACATCCAACTAAGTCAGACGCAAACTAGGAAAATACAACATCTGCTATGAGAATATTTTATACACATTTCAAGTCTTGATAAAGAGGCACATGCAAACCTCCACAATTAACCACCTGTCACCTCAAAGCACATGAGACCAGCCAAAGGTGGTCTTCATAGAGAGGTTCTACTGTAGCCTTTATCAAACCTCACCTTTGTGTTATGTTGTCTGGTTGATCAATGACAAGAGCATGTAATCACAGTATGCATGTATCATATAGTCAGATAAAATAAAGTACAGTATAAACTAACAATTATGACAACTACTTTCGAAAGACAATCTCTCAGACTATTTTCACATTTCAAACCCTCATAAAAAAAACAACCATAAACCTCACTACACGACCACCTCTCTCCCTCCATCAATTTCAGACAAGCCACGAGTGGTCTTAATAGAGGGTTTCTACTGTAGTCCTTATCAAACAGCAATGTTGTCTTTGGACAAGTGAACTGATTGATCAATGGCAATAACACTAAATCACTGTGTGCGTACATCATAAGCAGATAATTTGCATACAGTAGGTCACGTGACTGGAAAGGAATTTACACATATTTAATGAGGTTAAATATCGTACAGTAGATGCTCTTTACCATTTCCATGTTCATATCACTACAGAATGTGTGATGCATACTTATACTGGACCTATGGATGTAGTGCTACTCTATAACAGTTTGTTTGTCACTAAATGCAATGATAAATGGCAACAATGAATAATATGGCTTCAAATTCTATTTATGTTACATTTCATCATATTGATGTGTTTTTAAAGAGTAACCATAGATACAAGAAAATTATTATATTTATACATTTTCGTTCCCTTTTTCAACCTTGTTTCTATAATTAATTAAACACAGCTCATTAGTTTATGACATTCTATAACATTTTATATCTTAACAATAGCATTATGTCTCACATTAACCAACCACGAATGGTTATGTTATGACATTCTATAACATTATATAATCCTAACAACATTTAATCTTTCAAAAGACCTTATATCTACTAGTTTTTATTTCTATTATTACAAAAACAGCTCATGTCAAACATATATTAAGTGCAAAGATTAAGCCCAAGTGCAATTGTGACAACTCTAGCTCTTACACACACACACACTCACACAGCTCTTACACACACACACACACACACACACACAGACACACACACACACACACACACACACACACACACACACACACACACACACACACACACACACACACACACACACACACACACACACTATACAGCATCATGTACTTTGTAGTTGTGTACAAGTGTCTAGAGTTTTTTCAACAATGACACATGATCACTGATTGCATACTCCATTTCACTTAATGATCGATGCCCTGATGGCAGAATGGGCGTTTTACGGCTAAAATACGCACTGTAACATCTCGCCATGTGGACACCTCTCTAAAAGGGACAATTCACAATCAGGGACAGATTTTAGTCCGATACTGTGTCAAACTTCCCGCTAATGTGACCCCGTACATTAGACGACATGACGCAGGTGCTGTGATGGATTAAATGTCTACTCTTGAAATATGACCTACAGTTGATGTAAACGTTTGGAGGTTATAGATATATGATATGACACAGGTGCTGTTATCAATTAATTAACGTCTACTATTGAAATATAGAGGCCCTACGACTTTTCTTTTAAGTACTCATTTAGCAAACATAGATATATGATGCCGACATACACTGAATTGAATGGTGCGATGTGCATTGATGAAAGAGGTTGTGGTGTCATACAAATCCTCTATAAAGAGCACCCGGGGACGGCACTCAAGTGGTCTCATTACACAGGTGGTCAATGTTTGCATGTTCACTGATCTTTGTTGTCAATGTGTGGGAATTACTCAAATTATCTTATTATAGAAGTGGTCTCTTTATAGAGGTGATCTTATTTGGAGGTTTCACTGTAACTATGGCCGTGTTTTAGCGTCGGAGCGTGAGAGGTGGCCCCTCAACTCAGCTCCAGCAAATACAGTGCAGTAACATTACCATAACACCCCCCTCATGCCACGAGGACCTTGCCGTCCACAATCCCCACACCGTATATATATCCCTCCTCCACCCCCCATCTCCCCGCCCCACCCCCCTGAGCTGCCATCCGTCCCCACGCATGCAGACAGACCGGGCGGGTCCGCTGAGACCACAATGACCTGGTCAGTGGCCACAGAGTTTGAACTGTGATGGCCACTGCTGCAGCCGCCTGTGTGTGGCGGCGGCGAGTAGATGTCCAGTGTGTCCATTACAGTGGCAGCGGCAAATGAGCCGCTACTGCTGGCACTACCCGGGTGAACACACACTGGCCGGGCACCGACCGCCCACACACAGAGGAGGGCCGGCCGGAAGCGTGGTCACTGATGCTGTACAGTGACAGCTCATACTTATCGTTGACCTTTTTAACATATAAGAGGGTGTGCGACCCCCTCGAGATAGTCAGACGTTTCGCTGTGTTCCCTCAGCACCCGCGTCATGTCAGCCCGACAGTATGTATGTGGGATTGCATTCAAAATAGCGAAACGCCCACTGTCATAATAAGTTGCATAATAGTCGTAGAGTATAAAAGTGACCAACCTCCAATGTATTAATGTAATAGCATACTGTAATGTACATAGTACTATTTCCTGTATTGTATTGGTCAGTTGATGATTGAACATTGAATAAAGAACACGAAACATGGTGTCAGAAGTGTGTCACAGACCTAAAAAACGGCGCCATATTGAATGTGGTAACAACTTATGAAACTGTAAAGAAAAAGTAATGCTGTTGAGGCGAAAAAAATCGCAAATACATTCAAATTTGAAAAGATTCAGGAGACTAAAACAAAAGAAGATGGCAGTGAAGAGGTGATTGTTAAACAAGAAGACCCAAATGATTTTGATACAATAATAAAAAATTTGATAATTACTTCGTTCCAACAATAATGAGACGATTCGAACGTTAACTCGTTTTAATGAACGAAAACAAGAAGAAGATGAACCCTTTGAAAATTTTCTACGTGATATTAGTGCACAAGTGAAGAAATGCCAGTTTGCTGATGAAGATGAGATGATTTTGGACCGCATTGTACAAGGTATCTTACACAAACCCACTCGTGATAAGCTAGAACTTATGACCAACTTGACATTGCAAGAAGCAATAAAGATTGTGAGACGACAGGAACTTGTACACAATCAAGATAAAAGTGTCGCCAAAGCTGATGAAATCAAAAAGCAAAAGGGACAGAGGAAGCTATAGAAGTTTTGGTAGAGGGGCAAAGTAGAGGTGGCCACAACAACAGCAAGGATACTCCGCCAAAGCCCAACTGCTCAAGGTGTGGGTATGTTTCTCACACTAATGGTCGCTGTCCGGCAACAGGAAAACCGTGCAACCTATGCTCCAAAATTGGGCACTTTTCAAGCGTATGTCGCTCAAGAAATGTGGAAGCCATGCAGGAGGAAGTTGAACAAAATGTAAGTCAAGATGAAGTCCAATTTTACTTGGGTGCAGTAAACAGTAACATTGGTGATCCATGGTATGTTGATTTGATGATAATGGGTAAAAAGATACGTTTCAAAATAGACACTGGTGCTGATATCACTGTAATGTGTGAACAATCATTCAATAGTTTGCCCAAAAGACCAGTTTTGTCTTCCACTAAAGTAAATCTTACTAGTCCTGGTGGAAAAGTCAACACTGTTGGTGAATTTGTGGCTAAAATTGAACACAAAAATGAAACACACAAGTTTAGAACCATAGTAATACGTGGCCCAACTCAAACAAACCTACTCTCAAGAGAAGTTGCAAGTAAAAAATGGGTTTGGTCATCAGAGCTGATGAAGTTAGTAATAGTGCTGACCCTAAAATTGGGTTGATGACGACCCAGCCAGTTAAGCTCCACTTGAAGGATGAAGTTCAGCCTGTGTGCTTGCCTACGGCACGTAGGATTCCATTTCCTTTAATGTCTGCTGTTAAAGAAGAACTTGATCGCATGGTAGCAAATGACGTGATAAAGCCTATGACTGAGCCTACAGACTGGTGCTCTGCAATGGTTCCCGTAGTAAAGAAAAATGGTAAGATACGAATATGTGTTGATTTGAAGAATGTTAATAAAGCCGTAAAAAGACCACATTACTCCATACCAACATTAGAAGATATTGCTCCAAAGTTAGCCGGATCCACAGTGTTCAGCACTCTTGATGCAGCCAGCGGTTTCTGGCAAATTCCTTACATGAAGATGCTATACCTCTCACTACATTCATAACACCATTTGGTCGGTTTGCATTCCAGAGACTTCCATTTGGTATAAACGTAGCAACTGACGAATTCCAAATAAGAATGATTGAAGTTTTTAGAGGATTTGACAGGTGGAAGTAATAATAGACATTTTAGTGCATGGTAAAGATGTAGAGGAACACGATAGAAGGTTAGCAAGAGTGTTGGAAAAAGTGAAAACAATAGGTTTGCGTCTCAATGAAGAAAGTGTGTGCTTAGAAAAAGTGAAGTGTCATATTTTTGGACATTTGGTAGGCGCCAATGGAGTCCAACCACATCCAGAAAAAGTTAAAGCCATAGCCGAACTTGAGCAACCCAATAATGTGTCTGAATTAAGAACTGTACTAGGTATGTTTAATTACTTGGCAAAGTTCCTACCCAATATGTCAACTGTGTTGAAGCCAATTACAAACCTACTGAAGTCTGATGTATGCTGGCAATGGTGTTCTGAACAAGAACAAGCATTCAAAAATGCTAAAGAAATGATATGTAATACAACTGCACTCACATATTTTGACCCCAAGTTACCTGTAACGGTGAGTGCCGATAGCAGCAGTTTTGGCCTTGGGGGTGTTATCATGCAGGAGCACGGTGGCAATTTGAAGCCCGTCGCATTCTGTTCAAGAACCCTAACATCAGCTGAGCAAAGATATGCCATGGTTGAAAAGGAGTGTTTAGCATTAGTTTGGACATGTGAGCGTTTCTCTCAGTATTTGACTGGACTCGAAAGTTTTACCTTATTGACTGATCATAAGCCATTGGTTCCAATTGTTGGAAATAAATCGATTGATGAAGTTCCAGTTCGTTGTCAGAGACTAATACTACGAATGATGCGTTTTAATCCAGTAATAAAGTATGTTCCAGGTAAAACACAGCTTATCTCTGATGCTCTGTCTAGGAAGCCATTACCATTGTGCAATGACGAAGACCTGAAGCTTTCTGAAATGATGGAAGAGCATGTTGATGCCATTCAGGCAAGTTGGCCTGCTAGTGAGTCACGTAAGTGCGAAATATCTCAAGAATCTGAAAATGATGAAGTTTTAAAGAAAGTTCATGAATATGTGCTAGATGGGTGGCCAAAATACAATAGTTCTGTACCAGGCTATATTAAACCATACTATGAAGTAAAAGACAATCTTTCCGCAGTTGACGGCATTTTAACATACCAGAACAGGATTGTGATACCAAAGTCTTTACAAAGTGAAATGTTAAGTAGACTTCATGAATCCCATCAAGGGTTGAATAAATGTTTAAGCAATGCACAGTCATCCATTTGGTGGCCAGGTATAACAGCAGATTTAAAAAAGTTGATTGAGAATTGCCTGAAATGTCGTGAAAATAGAGTCGCTCAAAGAAAGGAGCCACTAAAACCAACTGAGTTGCCTGATAGACCGTGGCAACGTATCTCAATAGACCTCTTTTGAAGTGAAAAGAAAGAATTACATAGTGGTGGTTGACATGTATTCTCGATGGATAGAGTATAGGTATTTACATTCTACAAACACAACATCGGTAATACATAAACTCAAAGAAATTTTCTCTACTCATGGAATTCCAGATGAAGTAAAGTCGGACTGCGGTTCCCAGTTTGTATCTAGAGAGTTCAA
Source organism: Streblospio benedicti (assembly GCA_019095985.1). NCBI lineage: Eukaryota > Metazoa > Annelida > Polychaeta > Spionida > Spionidae > Streblospio > Streblospio benedicti. Next base: position 3,281 of record JAGTTF010000670.1, on the reverse strand, counting down.
ACGGTTTGCTAAACACTATGGAATATCTTTGAGCACATCAAGTCCACATTTCCATCAAGCAAACGGTGCTGCAGAAAGTGCAGTCAAGACAGCAAAGTCTATACTGAGCCAACCTGATGTACATATTGCGCTACTGAACTATAGAAATACACCACACACTGCAACAGGTGTTAGCCCTGCTGAAGCACTCATGGGTCGACGTTTGAAATCAAGAATACCTACACTGCAGCAAAATCTAAATCCAAAGCAACCTGATCATGAAAGTATTCGTTTATCAGATAAACGCAGCAAGACAGCATAAAATGAACTATGACAGACGTCCATGGGGCTCGAGAACTGCCTACACTTCAGCCACACCAGCCAGTCTTACTGTGCAGTGATGAAGGAGACAAGATGGGGAAAGTCTGAGTAGAATTGTTACTGTTGATAAAAGTAATCGCACCCATTTAGTTGACACACCCAGTGGAACTCTAAGGAGGAATAGAGTTCATCTGCAAAAATGTACCAAACTTACCAACTGTGTTGAACCGCCTAGATGGAGATATACAAGAAGAAATCTCCTGAACCACTTGCTGACACGTCTGAGGACAAGTTTGAATGTACCAAACTTTGTTCGCCGCATCTAGTGACACAAGGAGCACTGGCAGTTTGAATTGGTATATGTGTTTTAATGTAATAGAGTTTTAATTGGTACTGAAATATTATTGTAATGAGTTTTAAGAACTAAAATATTTTTGTGGAAATTAAGGAAACCAACAGTTTTTGTTTTATATGTTATTTTATATGGTCTGGTGTATTTAGTGGTCATAATGTTTGACTGAAAGAATTTTTAGACGTTTGTAAAGTTATTATTATTGGGAGCCTAAATTCTTTATGCTTTGTAAAAGGAGATGTCATAATAGTCGCATAATAGTCATGCAGAATAAAGTGACCAACCTCCAATATATTAATGTAATAGCATGCTGTAAATGTACATAGTACTATTTCCTGTATTGTTCAGTTGATGATTGAACATTGAATAAAGAACACGAAACACCCACCTGCCGTCCAAGTAGTTCTTATTTATAACATCCCCACTGCCCCCAGCGCCCTTCAATATTCGCCTCTGTACCTCCTTACTTTACAGCTCATCCCACTTAGCACAAACTCATCCCCCAACCTTTGCTTTAGTACAACCCGCTGGAGTTTCTGATCACAGGGCTGCAGTTAGCGATCCGCTGCACGCCGGGTGACGGTGACCGGGAGGCCGCTGATGCTCCCCTCCGTCTGGGTGCTGGCGCTAGTGGTGGGTTTCACTGAGAACTTTGTCCAATTCACTGTGTAACTCTTGCTGATGGGTGTTCAAGTCATGCATTTCACTTTTCATTCTAGTGTTTTCAATACTCATTTTAGTATTTTCACTTCTCATGTTTGCAACTTCTCTTCTTAATTCTTGATTCTCATCTTTTTGTCCGTCCAACTCGTGGGTAATCCTTGCATTTTCACTTTTTATGCATTCCATTGCTCCTGTTAATCTTCCAATTTCATTTTTATGTTCAACTATCACATCATTATATTCCTGAATAATCCTTGCATTTTCACTTTCTTTGGATTGCAATGCACTTCTCAATTGGTTATTGTCATTCTCTTGTCCATCCATGTCATTAATATATCCCTGTACAATCTTTTGAACGAGGAAGATGCTGGGTCTTGACTTGGGCACAAAACTCATCATTTCCATGGCCAATGACTTCAGTAATCCGTCGCTGGAGGCTTCAACCGGAAACGGGTTGAAAGTCTCACCCTTCTTAGCCCTTTCAATGAGCCACTTCAAGCCAAGACACTGGTTACCGAACGTTAAGGCCTTGAGACCACACTTGGGCTCCCTGTGGACCATGGCCCATATGACCATGCCTACTGCGAACACATCGACATCCATGGTGTAGCAGACATAGTCCTCGAAGAGTTCAGGCGGCATATACTCGAAGGATCCACAGACCGTGTGGAGGCGGTGCAGGGAGGCATCTGGGATGGCTGTAGACCAACCAAAGTCGCAAACCTGTCGGATAATATTTCATGGTTAACTGTATATTATGTGTACTTTGTGTATATATGGTGGAAAACGTAATATATACAAATAGTATGTGGTGTTTATATGAGCATGACTGTAGTACGTGCATTTTTGCTTGAATGATTTATCAAAATCATCCCTCACTATACCACATGATAGCCGGTATGTTAAAAATATATTATATGTGAGCTGAAGGTCAGATAGGTGGTAGACACATCAACTCACATAAACTTACGTGCAGTTGTCTGTATATTGTGTGTGATTTATCGCCATGATTCATGTAGCCATGAACCGGGTCACAAAAACTGTGTTTTTTCTCAGTATGTTTTTTTTCTAAATCACTAAAGTGTCCAGATTTTGCAGTTTGACTTTGCATCTACCAACCAAACTTGATTTTCATGATATTTACACTATAGACCACTCTCCCGTTATTTTGATATTCTGAACATGCCAATCTCACCACAAATACCTGTGTCAGATCATGACTGTGGGTTTGCAATTGAGTGTCCTAATAATAGGTAAAATATTCACAATGCATTAAGAGTACCGTATAATAGAATAGATTCACAGTCATACAGTAGTTAATGCATTAATACCACAACGCTGAAGGGATATTAAGAAAGAACTGGAGATAATTTGTACTCCACAATAAGCAATGTCTATATGTCATGGTTTCACTGTATTATGTGCAGTGTATGAGGGTGATTTGTAGACACTGTGTCTCAATCTGTGCGCGTTATCAATGCTGGAGATAAACACACAATCATTGTAGTAATTGGGCAACGCACACAAAGATTTAAAAGCAACATTTTACTCTAAATACTAGTAGTTTTATCAAAGTCTGAGTGTATTAAGAGATAATATCCACATGCTTTTAGTGGAGTAAATGAGATTTTGGCAGTTGTCTTGTCAACTGGCTTCCTTGTAACTGTGAACGTTCCTCAATATTGCACATGTATAATACTACAGTTTCCAATATAGATCTATTATATTGTAAAATAAAATAAAACAGATATAACGAGATATTTAACATTTGAAAAACAATAATTTTGTCTTTTGTGCAATTGAAATGATGATTTTTACATTATAGTATCATTGATAAAGTAATTTGTAAACAGTAAGCTTTTAAATATTTTTTCTATTTTTATAATAGCATGGATGATTTGAACCACAAACCAACATTCAGATTTCTACAATTTGTTCATCGTGTTATGTCACGTATTCTTATCTT
>JAGTTF010000669.1:0-13237 GCA_019095985.1 Streblospio benedicti | reverse complement strand
CCTCACTCAAGTATCTCTGATCAGTCAGCGCGTTTTATGGCGCAGTGGTATAATGTTTTTGCGGCTTTCATTAATAAAGTGAAAAATCCGCCAAGGCCGCAGCCTAGAATGAACACTGCATCATCATTTCTCGTGTTAGCGTGATGTGATGACGAAATGCACATCGATATGGTGGATGTTACAAATTTTGTTAAGTATTTTTACATTTTTCCAAAATTACATCGTTTTTTAAACATGTTAGTGTTTCAATCCTGTCAGATAAATTTTATTCGTTCGAGGAGGTGGCAATAGCATTCTTTTACAAGCCGGATTTCCCCAGATAACCTTGTTTTTGCACATTGCAAGAGTGATGTGCCAAGTCAATCTCTAATGAAATTGATAAATGTAATAAACACGGCTGAAAAAAGCGGCGGCATAGTCGCCGTGTATGCGGTGCCGCAGGCGCCGCGAGGTGGAGTGGAGGGGGGAGACCCCCCTCCTGCGCGGAGGGCCTAGGGGGATCTCCCCCAGAAAATTTTGAAAATTTGATAGTTTAGGCTGCTTGTAAACATTGATTATTGTCATATTCATCTTTGGGATTTTGATGCCAATGCACTCGATATCTTTAGGTTTTGTTTCTAGCATTTCATAGTTTATATCTTGATGGATAAACATACATACTCCTCCCTTGGCCTTGGTATTATTTTCTATTTCTTGTGGTAGTCTGGATTTTTAGGCTATAGGATTCTGTTCTACTTTGTATAGTTAAATTATATTTTCCTAACGGTTAACGTAGACCAGTAGGGTTATGGATTTATTTGTCTAGAAATTTGGTTATGGCTGATGAATTTTCTTTCACCTTATGGAAAATGTCCTCTACATATAATTCTAAGAAATTGAGTCTTAATTAAGGGAACTGAGGGCGGGAATAAATGTTCGTTGCTAAATTTCGAGGGCGGGGGGCTTCCCTATCTAGTTTGATGAGTAATTTTGATTGTGACTCAACAAACCTACACCGAGATGCCAAATCATGATTTTATCATTAATAGTTAGCGCATTAAAGATAATCTCAAAATTTTACCATACCTGAGGCGGCCATCTTGGATTTTGTCTACACCTAGTTGGTCCATTTTGTTTCCATTAGTACATTTGGATTCTTTTACCATACAAACCTACATCTAGATACCAAAATCATGTTTCTATCATTGATAGTTAAAACGTTACAAACAATTTCAGATTTTGAACACTCTTGTGGTGGCCATCTTGGATTGTGCATATATGGAGACGATCAATTTTATTCCAATAGAAATATTTGGATTCCTTGACCACCACAACCTACCCCTAGACACCAAAATCATGACTCTATCACAAATACCAAGAAAGATATGAACAACATGAGATTTCTACCCCACCCCCACACACAATCGACGGCCATCTTGGATTTCTCAAAATGCTGGGGGATATGAAAAAAAAGGTTATCAGGGCTAAAATTCATTATTAGGAATCCTTCTAAACAAATCAGGTGAAAAAAATATTATACTAAGAAAAAAGGGTTAGGTGGTCTGGCTGGCTACCTGGCTAATAGTACTGGCCATATTGGCGGGAGGTGTTTGAAATCAGAGATATTCCCCTGCATAGTATCTTATTAACCAAAAATACATTTAAATCTCTGGGACTGCTTTTATTTAGAAAGCAGGTGACGGAATATTAATTAACAGGAAGGAGTTGCAGGGCACTGGAAATTTAAATAAAATCATTCAAATTTGTGTAAAATACAAAATAAATACATACTGTGATATAATCATATAAATAAATCATTGTGAACATAAACAAACTAACCTTATATGTATTATGTCAAATTATTAACAAACAGGTAAGTCATTAAAACTAATAAAATGTACAAATAATTTAGTTAAGTCCAGATCATTTACCTTTAATGCAATTGATGTCCAGTGGTGAGAAGTACAACAAACAGGATTTTTATTGGTTAATTATGACAACATTTATTTTTGAAAACCACACATTTTATACCTTAGCAAAATATTTCGACCTTGTCTGTCAGACAGTCTTTTTCAAACTGACGTCACACAGGATGACAGGATGTGACGCCGGGAAGTAGGTCAGTGTCGAGTGCGCGGGGGCTGTCCCTGCGAGCCGCCCATGGTTTTTCAGTAGATTGTCATATGCATGGAAAGCTTACAACACATAGTAGTTGAAAAAAAGAAAACCCTAGTATCTTTCGATGTTGTAGCCCTGTTTACCAACACCCCAATAGAGGAAGCATTAGACATGATCAAAAAAATAGACTAATGAATGACAGCAAACTCAGGCAAAGAACTTTACTCACAGTGTCGGACATAATGGAGTTATTGAGTCTAGTGCTGACCACAACCTATTTCAGTTTCAATGACACTTTATATCAGCAAAAAGTTTGGTACTGCAATGAGCAGTCCCGTCTCCCCAAAGTGGCCAATTTGTTCATGGAACACCTAGAACAGACAGCCCTAGCCACAGCAGAATTAGACATTAAACCCATATGGTGGAAACGATATGTGGATGATGTATTGGCCAAGATTCCCATTGGAACAGTTGAGACTTAATAATCACCTCAACCAAGTAGACTCCACACACACAGTATTGTTTTCACACATGAATGTATGGACAACAACAGCATACCTTTCCTGGACACGCTCATCTCTGTAAAAGAAGATGGCCACTTGAAGATTAGAGTGTACAGGAAGAGCACCCATACGAACCATTACCTTAACTTTAATTCACATCACCCTACCATACACAAGTTAGGAGTTGTGAGGACATTACTGGATAGAGCAGAGGTCATAGTATCCGGAGGAAAAGGATAGGGAAACTGAGGTGAATACCATTACAGAGGCTCTCAGTATCTGTGACTACCCCAAGTGGACGTTTCAGGAGGAAAAACGCATGAAGGCGTCAAGTCAGAAAGGGCAAAAGGAAGAAATCTAATGATTCTAATCGAGCCAAATCCACAGGTATGGTAGTCATCCCGTATATCAAAGGACTATCAGAGAGGATCGCTAGAACACTCAGAGACCATAACATCAGTACTGCCTTTAAACCTTACAAGACCCTGAGGAACATGTTGGTCCACCCAAAGGATAAAATCAAGCCGAAAGAGATATGTGGTTGTGTGTACAAGATTGGGTGCAGAAACTGTGACAGTGTGTAAATAGGTGAAACAGGGAGGAAACTAGGTAATCGTGAGGCAGAACATCAAAGGATGTTGAAGAACATACCAACAGTGGAGTTCGCACCAGAGCCACCCGTTTATCATCTGCAAGTGACTTGCACAAATCCGCCATCACAAATCACATGGCCAATATGAACCATATCCTGACTGGGACAACACGAAGCCCATCAGTCGTGAGTCCCACACTAGAGACAGGCAGATCTGGGAAGCGATCGCTATAAGGAAAACGAGAAAGACAATGAACCGAGATGAGGGTGCATACACCTTATCGCATGCATATGACAATCTACTGAAACCATGGGCGGCTCGCAGGGACAGCCCCAGCGCCCCCCGACACTGACCTACTTCCGTTTGTCACATCCTGTCATCCTGTGTGATGTCAGCTTGAAAAAACTGTCTGACAGACAAGGTCGAAAATATTTGCTAAGGTATAAAATGTGTGGTTTTTCAAAAATAAATGTTGTCATAACTCAAAAAGAAACCAAATGAATTTTTTTTTTCCATTTATTGGTTAATTGTTTGGTCAGCATCGGTGCAAAGTCCTCTAGAGAAAGGCCCTTCATGAAACCTGGGTTATCACCAGGAATACCTTGCCTTTGGTGAAGGGTGACTGTTCACAGGTACCCAATACACAACGAAGCATATAGAGAGTTCTACATATGAGTCTGTGCATGTCACCTAGTGGCTTGAAGTGTCGTGCAGTGGTCATGTGTGTCACCTGGTGGCACGAAGTGACCTAGAGCTACAGGGGAGATCATCAGTAAGCATTACTGGCCACTACAGATCATCATGACTCATTTTGTTTAAAATTTTTTAGATGTTATTTACTCATTTTTTATTTAGATAATAACATTGATTTTTCAGATACTTATGTAAATGTCAACCTGGCTTTCTGGGCGTACACTGTGAGACAGGTCTGTTGATTTTACTTCATTTATATGAATATATAAAGATTTATATTATGGACCAATTAAAAAGGTTAACGTTATTACGAACATTTAACACAGTGATATTTAACACATATGCTGTTAATACTTACTCATTATTAAAAGACTGATCCCTATGTCATTGTAGATTTGAATGAATGTGAGAGTTTCCCGTGTGAAAATGATGCAACATGCAACAACGAGTTGAGTATTTTCATGCACATGTCCTTCAGGACAATATACAGGCACACTCTGTGAGACCGGTGAGTGTCATAAATGGGGTACATAATAGAACCCACCATTTTTGTCCTTATGGCATCTAAAGTTAAAAACAAAAAAAGCCTGCCCAACAATAAACTTTGAAAATTATTGCTATATTTTTTGCATAGTCTGTACACAGGATAGGTCTCTAGGCTATGAACTCACCTCCGCGAATTCAGCATGATTTTCAGCCAAACAGACTGACCCAGTTTTGCTTAAGGTTTTTGAACGAATGGTGTAAAAGCACATTCAGATAACTACATCACACTTATGTTGCTAAATGTGGTCGCTGCAGATAAGGTATGTGACAAAAGTCACATGAAGAAAAAATTTCCATGTCGTGTATTGCTTTGGAAAACAAATACAATTATGGTATCAACTACGCATATTGTTTACCGCTGCCAGGAGAAGAAACAGCTTCTATTAAAAAGTTTTTGACTCAATAATGTTTTTAAGTAAACATAAATCTAAATTTAATAGCCAAATTTTTGGTATGGGCGTTTCCCACATGACTGTTTTTTTTTTATTTGGGGCAAATCCGTGCCTTTATGCCTCTTGGTACCGATTCTCTGTTGTTGGCTTGTCAAAAGAAGATTGTGAACTTCTATGGTATGTTGAAAAGGTACGTGTCAATGCCGTTGTAAGCAAACGTAGAATGTAAGCAAACCTTATAATGATCAATAACATTCTAGTATTCATAATGTAGAACATGCAAGGTATTTCATACATCTACAACGTCATTCTAATTTAAGTACTAGTAGAATTAAGTATTCATTTCATGACCTTCAGATTCTCAAACAATATAAACTGTACCTTTTATGAATAAAAATCACGTCACATTTAATTGAAGAATTGTATATTCAAAGTACTTAAAGTACTTAATGTATTTAATATATAAAAATTTTACTAAATAAATGATTCTTCAATTAAATGTAACATGATTTTATTCCTAAAAGCTGCAGCCATTACAAAGTGCGTATATAGTTTTAATTTTGAGGAGATCAGTGTTTTTATTGGTGAAATGTGGTGCTATGCCGGAAATTGATGGAAGCGCCAACATTGCAGAGTCTATGAATTCGGCGGTTAGCCATGTGGTTGGGTGCCGGTTGGTTCTAGATAAGTTAAAAACTGCTTATAACCACAATGATCCACAATCTATTTGGAAATTAGATACATCTTGGTTACTATTTATTGATGCTCTTTCTATCAATGTAAAAAGTTAACTTCAGTGATTTATTGTCAAAAATGATGTTTAAATTTTTATCCAAACTCATAGAAGCCTCACACACGTCAGAGCCCCAGGCAATCAGCAATACATCATACTCCTTTCGGCAGTAATCACATAGCCTCTATCAACACACTCAATCACACAATCGCTGTAGCATGACCATGTGGTAGAGGCTGGGGAGCATCTTGGCGTCTCCCCACACCATCTTGAAAAATTTTGAACAAGAATTCCAATGCGCCGCTTGATGCGTGTCAGCAGCATGATAAACAAAAGCATGTGGCCCCGCCATTGCAATGGTTTCATAACGACGATACTGTCTGTTATGTCCGATAATGGATAAATATTGGATTTGTATGTATTCATACTTGTTTTTTGCCAAATATCATGAATTAGATCATATACATAATATATTCTAGTTATTGAAAATTTTATTAGACAGTAATTATACACATCATCTGTTACTTATAAATATTGGCAGGAATAAATGAGATTATTACTGCAAATACATATGATATATAGGCTGGGTATACTAATGTAGTGGTATATAGTGTTGTGCATATTAACAGATTTTATTATTGATGTGCAATAGATTTATTTCATATACATAAACTAGATGTAGATGAATATATCCCAGAAAAATATATACAGATTTAGTGATGAGAGTGTGCATTTGTGTATATAGATTTAGTATTACATCAATTGGTCAAGGATGAGGACTGCATACCATGATAAGTGTGAAAAAAGGCATGTACGTGGCACTAATGTGGGGTAGAACCTCAGGGTAGAACTGAGCAAAATGCAGGATGTTAAAAGATTTTCAGGAAAGTGGATGGAGGTACGCTGCAAAAAGAATTTGATATGGAAAGGCAATACCAGGCTGTGTTAGTTGTTGTCCCCACTTAGATGCCACTGATCATTTACAAGCAGATGATCAATAGTGCATTGGCTAGGTTTACTTATGTTGGTACCACTTGGGGTGAATAATGTTATCATATACCATTGTAAAGCTTAATGTTTCTACATTTCAGATCTGCATGATAGCAATGCGAGATGAGTAGCATGTGGTGAAATCCGCCCACATTTCCATGGTAACCATCAGAATGTTTCCACAATATACAAATTTTGTCATAGAATCAAAGGTTTTCAACGTACACAGCCAGTCAATGGCTTAAATTAAAAGCTTGTAAAATAGGCTTTCATATCAGTTTGTATTTATATGAATTCAATCATTAGCATATTGCTTTTGAACCTATTTCTTTTATATTAGCTGTATTTTTACGCTACTAGGGATCTATAGGCTTTCAAGGCGCCTAAAAACTTTACAAACTCCTTAAAACCTTTTGATTCTATTGACAAGTGATGACTTGCCCAGTTTGTAAACATTCTGATGGTTATAAATGGAAAATCTTCAATTTCACCACATAAGCCACTCATCTCGCATTGCTATCATGCAGATCTGAAAAATTTAGAAACATTAAGCTTGTGGTATATGACGGTATTATTCACCCCAACTGGTACCAAACCTAAAAATCAGGGACCTAGCCAATGCACTACAATGGATAGTGTAAAGAAACTAGTTCTCAGTAGGTCTCAGTGCCTTGTAGCAACCTATAAAGTATAAAGTAGTCATATATAAGTTGCACTGGACTGGGTATATTATCCCCTTTGTTACACACACCTTGTTGTTATCACTTCTTAAGCCTACTCTGGGATTAAGGACTCAGTCCACTATAGTACTGAGATTCAGCCATTGGGGCTCAGTTTCCTTGTAGACGCTAGTTAGATAGCACTAAGGGCTGATAACCTATTCCTTCGGGGATAGGGCTTCTTTACTTATCTGACGGGACTAGCCGGTGGCGACCCCTCCTCCCCACAGCTCCTGGGACTGCATGGCTTCGTAAAGGGGACGCCCTGATCATTGCGTGTCAGCACTGGTGCGAAGTCCCCCCCTCTATGTGGGGGCCTGTCGTGAAACCCAACTTGTTAGGCACCAGGCACTCGCCCAGTATGCTGGACGGTGGCCTGTACGTGGGAGTACCAGTTAACACGAGGTAGTAAAGGGAACCAACATCGTCTAGGAGTCAGCTGTCCGCCGCCCGTCCGAGCTCTGGCTCGTGGCGTGCCCAATCCAGCACAGAAGCGCGACCCCAGCCACCAAGCTGGGTGTGGCTACTGACTCCACTTTGTTTACAGTTTGGTGCCGTGACCAGGATCTCCCGATGGTACACGCCTACGGGGCATGATACAAATGTGAGATCCAGTCACCATGTCCGATCCACAATGTTCAGAGGGTGGTTCATGGGAATGCATAAACAACTTTTCCGCCATTAAGCTAGCCTGGGTGGTCACAGGGGCAGTGCTGCCCAGTCGTTGACCGAGAATAAAGAAAGAGGTAGGGTTGCATGTGGCTATGCCTACTGCACCACAAGCCGATCCTCGTGAACCCCATGCGCTATGTCGGAAGGGGAGAGAGAGTCGCAGACCACGCCGATGAGAAGCGGTTGAACAAGCGCCATGCAGCAAGAAAACCCGCCGACCACAAAAGTGAGGCTGAGTTCTCAATACCAATGACACACAGCCTGACCTTAAGATGGGGTAGTCTGACGGGCGGGGTGCAGGCAGGTCCTTTTGACCCCACTGCTCCTCTACCACAGCTACAGCCGCAGGCTGGGACATTAACCGCAACGACCACAGAAGACCCCGTGCTGACAGAGTCTGATGCAGGGGAAGAAGTCTCTGCCAGGCGTGACCGTGGTACCCAACGGCAGGCCCGCCCTTGCCCCCAGTGAGGGGACGACGGCCCGGATCCTGAAGAAACAGGTGCGGATCTCCAAGCAGGGGAAAAGACCGCCAGCCAGGAAGCTGATGGAGCAGGGGAAGATGTGCCTGGGGATGCCGCGCCTGCTGGAGCGAGAACAGGCTACCACCCGGACTCCAACTTGCAAAATTTCAGGGGTTAAAAGAGCTCTGCAAACTCCGGCACTGAAGAGCGAAGAAGGTGGCGCCAGCCAAGAAATGGCAAAAGGCGACATCTGGGTCCATTTAAAAACAAACCCAGGGCGTATTGAGGGACAACAGAAGTAGGGTGACAAAAAACGGAAGCGTCTCTACAGCAAGTACAAGGTAAACTGCTTTGAGGAGGGCTCGTTAGAGTGCCTCCGGGCTGCACATCAGCAGGGTGTTCGTGAAATAAAGTGGACCCATCTCTGCCGCTTGGAGGAAATGCAGAAGTTCATGGGAGGCACTGCAGAGCGTGTGTTACTCCTCGGACTGGTCTGTGACTTTCCTCCTGGAATGAAAGAAGGACTTATGCTGCAATGGGCTCCGGAGTGTGACTCCTACCCCTACAATCTGACACTCGGGACAGCTGAAAAAAACAACAGCTCGATATTTGCAACAAGATTGCAGAAACGGGGCCATATGAAGCAGCAGTGGAGGGAACTATTGGACGGGGCATTAGTCCCGGGCCCAGAAGAACAGCAGGCAGAGTTATGGAGGCATACGACGCAACAGATCACTGACTGGGAAGTCGTGTTGATCCCCAATTACAGAGTGCAGTTTAAAACGTGAGAACAAAAGGACTGAGAGGAAGCGAGGCAGAGGCAGCGTGAGCATGAGGGCGAACTGCAGTATCGCGCCAGTAACCGACATATGAAGAAAGACCGACCCAGTAACCGCTTGCCTTCGGGCGGGATGGGAAAAAGAACGGTCCGCAACTCGTTCGCCACCACGCGAACAGAAGAAATGGGAGCTGGGCGCTTCTAGTCCACCTCTCCTTCCGCCTCGGGGGAAAAGTCTGGGAGCCTAACACCAGTGCACCAAGCGAGCAGGGGGAATGACACACCCCAGCCAACACATTTTAAAGCCACGGATGCGGCGGCGACTTTGAAAATCTCAACTCCTTGAGGGGGCCAAGGTTACACGACTCGAAGCCGAAGAAGAAAAGCGCCTGCGGGCACGGATCGTGGAGCTGCATGGATATGGGTCCACCAGCATGGGCGTCAACCCAATTCGGGATCATGACATCTACACCTGTCGGTGCCCATAGGGACCCGACAGGAGACAGCACGGGGTGCCCACTGCGGCGCACAAAGCGCGACCACGGTACGCCTCGCAGCAGGCGACTCCGCGTCGATGAGTGGTGGATGGCTAAGCGTCAGCAAACTCTCATGCGGCGCTTCATGCAGACCCCCTGGGTGGGGCTCTGGATGAATATCGACTAGAAGCCGGTTGGAAGGAAGAGGAAGCAGCGCATAAACGGCACACCCTTTGATGCAAAAGCGGAATCGATGACTAGGTTGCAGAGAGGCAACCTCCTCGGAGGATGATTACCCGCCGGGGCGTCCTGTGAAGTGGGTCCTTCAAGGATCACGTAAGAACTTTCACAAGTTCAGCGAGCTTAACAGCAATGAGTCTTGACCGACTACGTCCAGCAACTTGTGGGAACCCTCGGTTATACCGGGTTCTGTCCCAAGAGTGGGCAGGATGGCTGGTGGACCGTTTATCAGGGAAGGCGCAGGGAGCCTTGTTGAACCTCCCTATGACGACATTAATGACTGGAAAATTCTCTTGGCGACTCTTAATGCTCACTTCCATGTGGCATTTGAGATGAGGGGCCCGAGGAAGAACTCGTGTGACCCAGAAGCAGGGCAACAAAGGAATCGGTCCAAGATTTAATTGCTCAGCTAATGTCCATGGTGCGCAAAGGCATACAGGAAGGATAACCACCGCAGAGAGTCGGACGTATAGAAAGCGGCTCGAACTGGGATTGAACTCAGTCTTGCCCGGCAGGCCGTGCGACAAAGGTCATGATGTATCCTGAATCGGATCTAGCCATCTTGACCCAGGAATTGGTCAGGCCGAATCGTGTGATCACCCGACCAACTATAAGGCAAATATCGTGCAAGAAGGAGGGAGGAAGCCAACACGAAGAAACCCAACCACCTGTCTACAGAGACTGTGGTGAAGCAAAGTGCTGGCGGTGCAAGGTGAGCAGGAGAAGAAAAAGTCGGAATCATGGAAGCGGCAGAGGCCGCTGCAGCTCACGTCGGGTTCACGGCGTGGGAAAACGGCAGAACCGGCATCAGCTTAACATCAGAGGGGAATCAGCGCGGGTTTGCGAATGTAGAGTGCTGGCATTGTGGCAAGACAGGACATGTCCACACTAGTTGCTTTCAGGCAACACCGAACAGATCGCCAGTGGCAATCGGCATCCTCCAACAACGCAGCCAAGAGGAAGACAGAGGCAATGTCAGCAGGAATTGGGTCCAGAACATGAGTTCTTGGGCCGCCGCAAATCTGGAGGGAAACGAGTAGGCAGGGGGGCTGGAGTCGCAAGCTTCTCCTGCAGCTGATCTGGCGACAACCATCCTCAGAGATCTACCGCAGATGATGGGAGCTACTAGCCGGGAGTGGTGTATCGGGCGTCCAGTGCATGGGCGGTGAAGGGGTTGCCAGTAATGGCGGCGTCTTGCCACCCATGAGAGCATCACCGGATCCGGGGGGCTCGGCCTCTGGGTTTGCTTTCGACCTAGGCATTCGAGAGAGAATGTGTTCGTCCACGAGGTTCAGTTTAGTGGCTCACCGCGACCGGTGGATGTCGTCGTGACCCGGCTTCTATTTCACATCTGGGAGGGACAAAGCAGGATGCAGGGAGCAGCAAACCCGGACAAGAGTCTCGAATGCGACCACATCGCATGCCATTCCCTGAGTGCAGTCGAGGGAATGTACAAGAATGTTGCACTAGTTTAGTAGCAACTTCGACGACAGTTTGGTAGCACGTGCAGGAAAACAGCCAGACAGAGACAAAAGCTTCGCTTCCCAGGGGCCATGGAGGTCGCACCGAAAGGGGTGAGGAGATGGGGGGTTGAGTCGCAGGAACACCCTACGAGGGAGCGTGGACGAAAACTACTGATGGAGAGCTCGGAGAGTTCCCGAGTATCTTCACTGCATGCTACCACCAAGGGAGAATTAGCGCCAGACGAGATCGCCCAAGGTTGAGGCCCTGGTGATGGAATACAGGGACATATTTATGGGACCGGGCACCTCCTGGGCTCACGGTTTGATCCACCAAAAATCGACACGGGAGTCGCTGACGCCCGATCAAGCAAAACTACTTTCGCCGCTCACAGAAGGAGCAAGAGTATGTCAACAGAGCTGGACAAAATGTTGGAGAAGTGGAGTCATCCGCCCCTCCAAGTCGCCATGGGAGCACCGGTAGTGCTGGTGCGCCCAAAGAAGTTGGGAGAGCTGCGATTCTGTATTGATTTCCGCAGGCTGAATGAAGTTACCTGGAAGGACGCCTACCGCTACCATGTATCGACAAGTGCTTGGGCGCCCTCGAGGGGTCTAAGTACTTCAGCACGCTTGATCTCTAAGCGGTTATTGGCAGGTTGCCATGGACCGGAAGATGCGGAAAAAGAGCTTTAGTGACACATTGTGGCCTCTTTCAGTGGACCATGATGCCCTTGGCCTATGCAGCGCGCCTGCAACTTTTGTCGCCTCATGGAGATGGTACTCGCTGACATCGTGTGGGGCCAATGCCTTGTGTACCTCGGCGATATCCTACCGCCTTTTGCGGGGATCTCGGGTCGTGTTGCTGAACCTCCACACAGTCTTCGAGCGACTACAACTCACAAACCTAAAACTGAAGCCCAGTAAATGCACGTTGTTCGCAACTAGTGTGGAATACTTGGGGCAGGAAGTGGACATCAATGGGATTTGTCCCGTCGCAGCAAAGATCCAGGCTCTACAATGGGCGGTACCAAAGAATCTGAGCCGAAACGAGAACGTATCTGGATTTACTCGGTACTACCGTCGTTTAGTTCCAAACTACAGCAAATGGGCTCGCCCACTGACTGTTGACCAAGAAAGGGGTGTCGTTTAGATGGACCCCAGAGCAACAGGAAGCTTTTGAGAGATTAAAGGAATTTCTGGAGGAGCTACCGCTTCTCTACTATCCGAAACCCCACACAGCATTCCATCTGAAAGTAGATGCGGAATCTGTTCGCCATGGGAACAGGAACAAGACAGGCAGTTGGTTCCGTCAGCTTTGCCTCAAAGACACTGTGTAAGAGTCGCCAGGCCTATTATGCCACTAAGCATGAATTTTATGCAGTTGTGTTCTTCATGCGATACTTCCAAGACATCACCAGCCATGGGGTACATCTACAAAGCCATGGGAATACGTCACATCACGGGAAACTCCACGTGATTTGCCGACACTTTGTCGTGCAAATGCAAGAACTACCCGAGCTAAAAAAAGTTTTGCAAACGCAAGCCATGCTTGGCTTGGGGAGTGCCCGATTGTTTTGTTTCATAAGAAGCTGCAGAAATGTCGGGGCCCGACTCCCAAACTTTGTAAAAAAAAACCGGGGGGAAAATCCTCCTCAACACCTCAGGGCAACACATTGATTCCCGAATTGGTGGATGGGGTGCTTTTCTTATCTCCCTTATTTTCCCAAAACCCCACCCCCCTGGACCCGTTCGGAAAGGGGGTGGATCTTCCCGTTGGCCAGGTAAAGGGGGGATGGTCAGCGTTTTGGCAGAACCCCCCCAAAGGGGGGGCTGGGGGTAAAAAAGCAGGGAGGGGGGTCCGACGAAAAAGGAGGGGGTAAA
>JAGTTF010000668.1:12266-24149 GCA_019095985.1 Streblospio benedicti | reverse complement strand
AGGTATTGGTCATGTGACCAGTGGTCAGTTGGAACCCAGAAATTCAAATGTACATAGAGTAGAAGCAGGATCAGGATAGAATCAATACAATCACAAATAAAGGAATACCTATTGTCTTTCCACTAAGGATGCCACAGTATTTGTAAAGTGTTTTGATATTTATTTGTGAAATTTATTATTATTATTATTAATGAGAGTTCTTGTGTATGTTACATTTTATGCGTTAATAGCTGGTTTAAGTGTAGATCAAAATATGTTTCACACCATGTGCTTTCCTTCTTGATGTTGTATTCAAATTAGTGTATTTCATATTGTGTATTGAATGTAAATGTAAAAGTTTCATGCCATGTATTATGAAAGACCGTTAGTTAAGTATATTATAAGTAGCATTAGTCATTGAGAGGAATTGTTTATCTTAATTTTAGATCACCAATTGGATAAGAATAATTGAATTAGAACTTAGAAGATTGCGTAGGTAGTCTGTGGACAAAGAATAAATATAATAGAAACAACAAAAAAGCAACACCTTGTTATGCCTAACGGTGGGGAGACAACAGTAATGATTATAGTAAGGAGGTTCCGGATTGACAATCATTGATTATGGGAAATATTGACACCATATTTGATAGATATATTGTCTTGGTAAATTGATAACATTATTATTTAGAATAGTCCTAATCAATGTATGGTTGTTAGGGCTGTTTATGATTTCCTGCAGAACCCATCACGCTGTCTATCACGGCATGTGATGACTACGTGCTCTACGTGGATGGGATAAAAAATAGGGGAAAACCCGGACTCGTTGTGGCACACACTGGACAACTACGTTCTCGAAAAGCCGCCCAGATGGATAACGGTTTTCTCAAATACAACATATGTAAGTGCAAATTGTTCACAGTATGAACTAGTGTTTAGTGTGTATGTGACCCGTATGTATGCTTTTATTTACCACATTTGTTCAGAGTGTTGTCACTTCAGTCATAATTTTTTAATTGTATCTAGGTAAGGATTATGTTACCACATATTTCAAACTCTGGGGATAAGTAATAGTCGGTATAGGACATCAATAGGTCTTTTTCAACAGAGTTAAGTGTAAAACTATTGTCCAACTTGTTCTCACTGCCAGTAGTTGTTATTGCAATCTTTAATATCATCCTTAGACATTACTTCTAGTGGAGATGTTGAACCTACTAAAACTAAATGCCTGAATATTTGTCATGTTAACATTAGAAGTCTTAATACTAGTCATTTGCAGGCTATTAAAGCTTCACTTTATGATATATCTATATATAATTACGAAGAGATGGGGCGTGCCATGGCCATGTTTTTTTTAAAATTCGCCTGCAACCACTTTCCTGGGGCGCCAGGCATTTTGAGTGTTGGACTTTATGGGAAATCACCTTTTACGGGTTTATTTGTTCTTTGTGCGCTTGCTTTTTATCAGTATTGATGAGAAAACTGACTTACCATCAAAAATGGGATACAAATGACTTTTTTAATACAACTCACTTCCGGTTACATTATTGCTGTGTGCATTATGTTTCACTGCATGCGTTTCCAATGCTTTAGCCGATTGCATTGTGTTTTCAGATCAGAGGCTTGGTTAGGGTCAGGAAAGTACTATTGATCTGAAACTTCCTGGGGTGTATTGTATTGGAGTTGAAGAAAAGTGGAAAACATTAAGAGACAATTAATGCCTGGGGCTGTCCACAGTCAGTGTACCGCGAAAAACGCATAGAGATCGTAAAGATCCGTGAGTGTTAAATGCGATAAACGCAGCATTTTTAATGCAGTAGGGACGTAGAAGTTTGACTTGCCAAACTTACGGCCACTGTCAGCGGTGGTCTGACCATAAGGAGGCAGTGCGGAGACCTTACACTAATCATCGCATAATCTCAGCAGATTGTTGCAGGTTGCCAGCACACACACAGTACTGGTACAGTGCATTCTCTGTACCATGAACGTACGAATGCCTTGCTTAAGTAATCACACAGCAATTCAATGCAAGAGAAGAGAAAAAACTATTGTAAAGGTAGCAGAGATACATACTATGCGGCAAAGCTCATTGCAAGATGTGCTTTGTGTTGCCAGAAACTCTCTTCAGAGAGTTGCTCTTGAGGAAGCTGATCCACAAACTGCTGACAAATTAGCTTAACAGATAAGCCATGAAAAGCAGGAAGTTGTAGGGGGAAAACCAGTGAAAACGATGAAGTGCCCTTTTGAATGGAGGAAGAGGAAGAGGCTTAAAAAAGCGCTTGGAAGCAATACTGTGGGTGCATTTCGCTGGAACTGAGAAAACCTCTCCTACGAACCCCCATTGAAGGTCCCAGTGTCCAAATCACCCTGGAGATGATATCCACGGTTTTCCCAACGATAGGAATGGGCAAGGCAAATGGTTCGTGAGGTAGAGTTGCAGAAATGGTAAAACCTGCTGGCAAGAGGTGTATGTCTTTACATAATATATCATCGTCGGTTTTCACGGCTTAATTATTCACACTGCCTTTACAAGTAGTCTACTTGCCAGTCCATAAGGTCCTGTAGTGAACCCGGAAGTTGAGACTACCAAAAGTTTTTTTTTGGATGATTTGGCATCTGTAGGCCCCATAGAGCTCAAAATCACCGGATGCTAAAAAATTTACCTTGGGGAACAATTTTTATGGCCATTTTTTTCAAAATGGCCGCCATGAAAATGATGAATACGCCTAAGAATGACTATAGAACCCACAAAAACATAATATTGGTGTCAAATTGATGAGTAATTGGTAAGCTGTAAGGTTTTTACGTAACAGAGTATAAATAAATCAGGTGGCCATTTTATTTTTTTTTCAAATGGCCGCCATTATGAAAACTTGCCACCAAAACGTGCCACAGGAGAGAAAAAATTCATTGTATTTGTCTTTGTTTCCAGACTATGTTGTTGTCTATTGATTTTAAACTTTGATATAAATATGGACTAAAAAATAAGTCAATAAAATAATCAATAAATCAATATGTTAGTGCAATCATGAATTAAGGGAAGAAGAGCCAAGGGTGCCGCAGTTAGAGTTGGGAGCTGTGGGGGAACCGAGCCGAAGGGCCGGAACCCTCAGTGAAAACGGAGTCTCGGGACAAGACAAACCAGGTTCATGACGGTATGCAGGAAGACGATCTTGACTCGAAAGGAGGTCCTTCCGCGAGGTCAGGCGGCAGCGAAATTGTGGAATAGTTGGTTTTCGCTCTGTCAGTGGGACCGCCAAGAAGACGAAATGGGTGGATCGACTGAGCGAGTTTTCTTCCTGGGACCTGTATGCAATGTGGAACCCGGGGAGAAAGACTTGAGCTCAGAGTGGAATGGTGCGAAGAAGCGGAACGCCAGGGTATCATCTACCTTTTGATACTGCCAAAAGGGTCCTGATCGACCTACTCAAGACGAACCAGGCTGACATTGAGAAGAAATTGGCTGAAGAGGGAATTCTAATGCTATAAAGATGCGGCGCGAGTGGACCTCTATATTGAAGTCCCTCCTGGTAGAGACGCAACCCGGCCAGCGAGCTGAGTTGTGGAAGCAGACGAGCAGAGTGCTGGACAACTGGCAGCGCACTAACATCCCCGTTACGATTCACGCCATGCCTTGCTGGACGCTCTGGTGTCGGGAGCGAGTCGGAACTTGGACAGCGCGGTTCGTTTGAAGAAGCGCCTGGTGCCCAAGCAAAAGAAGGAGAAGCGATGGGACTACGAGTTGCCTCAACAAGCAAAGTCCCCGGTCCTATGGAAGCAGAGCAGTCAGGACACCTGGCCATGGCCCTGCGGGCGTTGCGCTTAGCGGGTACGAAGGATCCCAGTTAATAACGGGGGCAAGGAGAGAAGTGCCAACCGAGCCCGGCCGACACGACCAACCCGTTTGTCCGCTGTTATTACTAGTCACCGTGTGTTGACGCAGCGGAGCAGCAATGACGAGAGCAACAGGAACGAAGCTCTAAGAAGCACGCGAGTCGTAAGTCGAGGCGAAAAAGCCGACGATGCTACAATTCCGAGAGCGACTACTCCGACAGCGGTGAGGAGCCAGCAGTCCCACTCAAGAATCTCCAGATGTTCAACAAGCCTGATTCAACTCAGACTTGGTTGGATTTCCTGCAGCATTTGGTGGAGATCCTGCAGATGTACAACATCAACGAATTAGAATGGGCAGGTTGACTGATAGATCGACTGTCCGGAAAAAGGGTAGAGTGCGCTACTCAATTTGACAGTGGAAGAGAGAAATGACTGGGCCACCCTCGTGTCAGCGCTGAACTCGTACTTTCACATGGGAAGTACCAGACATACAGGAATAAGAGAAGGAGAACGCTGCGAACCCAAGAACCCTCCCATCACGAAAGTGAAGTGCGGCTGAAGGAGGTGACAGATCAGCAGAACATGGCGCAGTCGACAGGACAGGCAAACGTGGCTAAGGAGAAACATCTGGGAAGGGCATCGAACTCTCAGGGAGGCCGCTGTCACAAACGAGGCACCCAGGGAGGAGCCCGCAGGGAGATAGGATGGAGCCAGTCAGGGTCGCGCCCCGGAGCGGCCGGGAGTGGACGATGGATGCTGGAAATGTGGTCAGATGGATCACTACCGCTACCAGTGCCCAGATGCGACCAAAGCAGAGTTGGAGTCGGGAAGTTCCAAGCGCAGGGGCCGAAACAAAGCGGGGAGGTGGATGGATGGCGGGCCGCAGGCCAACATTAAGAAAGCCTAGGATGTCCAAGCCGAGGTGGGGACGGACCCTCCTTTCCCGGTCACTTCACCGGAGGGAAAAGAATAAGCAGGGAGAATGGTCCACGAATTCCCCTGCTGGCTTGATATCTAACGGCAAGCGAAGTTGGAAAGCTCGCCGGTGATGGTGTGTTGCAGCTGACGTCGTGCGAGGATTCGCCATGGGATGTTCAGGCTGACTCGGGAGCGCCAAGGAGTTAAGCAGCACCGAGGGCGCTGGGATCTCGCTGTGCTGAGTCCCAGGGACTTTCCAAACACCAGTTGGCTTACTCCAGGGTCCTAGGGCAAGCGGGCCTGGGGAGAGCCCCCCACCAAATGGAGAAGGGGAACCGGGAGGCTGGTCGCCGCCTGCAAGGTGAGCCCGCTCTCCGGTCTCGGGATTTTAGAACTTCATCTTCCAGAGGAGGCAGTGTTGCTGCAAGTCCTACTCCGCTGGGGGAGAAGCTCGACCCATGCTGCAAGACATCTGGTGATCTTAGCTTAGGGCGCGGACAAGGTGAATTAGTGAGGTTGGGGGGTGGGGTGGGGCGGAGGGTAGAGAGGTTGCTTCAAAGTAAATTTATATATGTTTCTATTAGAAGGGATTTTCAAGATTTTTGTTTTTTTGTATTACAGCTCCGAAAATTTGGCATTTCTTTAATTTTACAACATTTAATCTTTATCATCACTAAGAAATAAATATAGTAATGTCGTTGTTGTGATATATGTATTTTATTCTGCATTTGTTAAATTGGCCAATTCTAACTTTGTGGGAGAAAATGAGTCGATGGTGAAATACAATAAACCCTCGATTTTCACTCGTAATAAAGCAACGTACTGCGTTTTACCCGGAAATCAGAGGAACCAGCAGGATATAAATACCACATAAAAAAATCAAAATATATTGTTACCTGAACCAGCCGGTTGCACCTAAAAGGTTCTAGTATTCAAAATATAGATGCAGATTCTTATTATCACACTTTGAGCCCATAATAGTCTACATATTTTAAGAAATCCATCAAAACTCCCCAGATCAAGTTAATAAAAATGCTCTTTATTATCGCCATGCCACCTGTCTGCTAACATATCATTCATCCAAAGCGCTGTTACAAATTTGCAACGATGAGGCGCGCTTGACTAAGGCTGATTCTTTGAAACCAGCATACATATGCATAAATTATGATAATGAGCTTGTGTAGCGCTACTCTTAATCGCATCGCGAAATGGTCGGTGTTGACATGCTACGGTGTGTAATAAAGGCTAATTATTGATTAATATGTCATCATTTCTCGTGTAACGGGATTTTTGATGACGAAAACACTATCGATATGGCGGATGTTACAAATTTTGTTAAGTATTTTTTACATTTTTCTTAAATTACATCGTTATTTAAACGTGTTAGTGTTTAATCGTGTCGGATAAATTTTATTCGTTCGAGGAGGTGGCAATAGCATTCTTTTACAAGCCGGATTTTCCCAGATAATCTTGTTTTTGCACATTGCATGTGATGTGCCAAGTCAATCTCTAATGAAATTGATAAATGTAATAAACTTCGGAAGCAGACCGCGGGGCCAGTATGCAGTGCGGGCTGCGGGGTGGGGCGGAGGTGGGATACCCCCTCCTGCGCCTGGGGCCTAGGGGATCTCCCAGAAAATTTTGAAAATTTGATAGTTTAGGCGGGCTTGTAAACATTGATTATTGTCATATTCATTCTTGGGATTTTGATGCCAATGCACTCAATATCTTTAGGTTTTGTTTCTAGCATTTCATAGTTTATATCTTGATGGATAAACATACATACTCCTCCCTTGGCCTTGGTATTATTTTCTATTTCTTGTGGTAGTCTGGATTTTGGGCTATAGGATTCTGTTCTACTTTGTATAGTTAAATTGTATTTTTTCTCATGGTGAACATAGACCAGTAGGATTATGGATTTATTTGTCTAGAAATTTGGTTATGGCTGATGAAGTTTCTTTCACCTTATGGAAAATGTCCCTCTACATATAATTCTAAGAAATTGAGAGTCTTAATTAAGGGAACTGAGGGCGGAATAAATGTTCGTTGCTAAATTTTGAGGGCGGGGGCCTCCCTATCTAGTTTGTTTTGTTTTATGGAATGATAATTTCAGTACCAAATTTCCGTAACAAATAAAATTTAACCCCTCTCGAAAGCACCTCGGGATGAGTGATTCTAACCTTTCGATCGTAAAGCATGATGGGGAAGGTTGTGAAAGTTGAGGATTAATTTAGGTCTGTATAATATAAAATAGGATAGCAGTAGTAGTGGTTCTTAAAGCTGAAATAATAAGGTGACAGTCTGGTTTGCAAGCTTGTAAATGTTTCATACATGTTACCTTCTGTCCCATAATGTACTTCTTAACCAACAACTACAGTTACCTGTAGAGTTTATTTTCATTATAACCACACATACAATGTTGTACAAATATCCTTATGTGAAGCATTTGTTATAAAGTTGTTAGAATGTATGTAATTCTTTAATGGTGCATTTATTTTTCTTCAAAAATACTGCCGTTTTTCTTGCAACTTGCTTGAATGGCTGCCATGTTGGAAGCCATTTTGAAAAAAAACAAGATGGCTGCCCACATTAAAATTATTTTTTTGTCAGAAAACCTTTCAGCTTACAAAATCCTCATCATTTTGACACCAATATTTTGTTTCTATGTGTTAAACAACTAATTTTAGCCATATTCATCATGGCAACAAATTGTTGCCCAAGGTAATTTTTTAGCATCCGGTGGATTTGAGCTCTATGGGGCCTACAGATGCTAAATCACCCAAAAAAACTCTTTGTAGTCTCAACTTCCGGGTTCGCTATTTGGCAAGTAGACTAAAGTCCTCGTTCAAACCAACTATATATACTGCGTATATAGAAGTGATATATGACAATGATAATATGGTTGAAAAGATAGTTTGTAACGGTCGCATATCATCTGAGTGGGAAGAAAGCTTAATGGTTAGTTATCCTCTACAAAAATAGAGGCGATGGGCGCAACCACCCCTGCGCCAGGTAAACCCTTTTGATCTCCTCAAACACAGTCTGTTGTTCATGCAACCATCAAAATGGCACTCCTTTCTCGGTCAACACTGTAAGTGGTTTTCGCGCAAGACTCACTATTGTTGGGCACGAACAGGCAAAAGTACCCGGTGCAAGCGTGATACGTCCACGTATCGCGTAGGTTCTTCGAGATGGCCCAATTATGCAATGGTTGGACTTTACTACGACTGTCGTATGCCAAACTGATCCACTTCAGTGCCCCAGGTACTCTACACTTGAAACAAAGAGCTGGCACTTCTTAGGCTTCAGCTTGAGGTTGGCTTTCCTTAGACTGTCAAAGACAGATCGGAGGTTCAAGCTTGTTGTATTAAAGTCCTTGCCAAATGCAAGAATATTGTCCATTGAGTCCAGACAATGTCCGCGAGCACCATTTCTATCAGCTGACAGAAGGTCGTGGGTGCATTGCATAGTCCAAATGCCATCACCGTCCCACTGAAACTGACCTTGTGTGTCACAAAGCCATTTTCTCCTCATCCTGTGGATCCATTGCCACTTGCTAGTAGCCACTGGCTAAATCGAGAGTGTTGAAGAATTCCTTCCAGCATGTCCAAACAATCATTAATACGGGAAAGAAGGTACAAGTCTATCTTCACGACCTCGTTCAGATGGCGAAAGTCAATACAGAAGCGGAGTTCCCCACGTTCGTACCAATGGTGCTCCCCAATGTGACTTGGATTGGCGAATCACCCGCTCGCTAGCATCTTCTCCACCCTCCTCATCTACATACCTCCTCCTCCTTGATAGAACGTCAGTAGGGGTTCTTGCTTGATCGGTTTGTCATCCCCTGTGTCTATCTTATGAGACAACAAATCCGTGAAACCCAGAGTGTGATCCTATCACAGGAAGATGTCCACAGTAATTTTCTTTGAAATCTTCCCATAATATTTCAAATTACAGTTTTCAAAAATGCATCTGTTATCTTGTAAATTTTGAGATTTAAATTGTATGCCAATACCCCACTAGAGACATCCATAGTTGCCTCTACAGAGGTTTTATCTTTGTTATCAATACCAAGTTTCCTGAATCCGGAAATTTTTTTTTTCTATAGCTGTAGTTGAGTATATTTTCCAATAACCATATAATTACCCTCCTCCCATATGATTATGTTGGTGTGGTGCGTGCGTGTGCGTGTGTGTGATTGTATAAATAAGGCATTAGTTCTAGAGTCTACCATAATATGAGCAAGGCTACGCCATCACCATTGATAGTAAATTTCTCCCCCTGACCACCCCCCTGTTGAGCAAGTCCAGCTGGCTGCACCTCCATGGATAGCTCATCATTCATCCATGATATATTTTCTGCAGGAAAATGTATATGACGAGACCATGGCGCAAAGACTATGGCCTGATGCTCACGACGACATCAGGCATAAAGACAGATGAGACATGGCACTGTAGGGATGCGACCGAGGGCTATTCTCCCAACGACCCTGAGTTTACTAAGTATGCCTTCAATGAGTCTATGTGGTCACAGGCCTGGACAGATGATTCAGAATATGGCGAGGTGCGTTGTGACATAACTACCACATTTGAATTTACTCCCTACAATTGCTAAGAAACAAAAAAGCTTTTTTCCAAATATCACTGTCACATTGACAACCATTTTGATACAATGATATTTCTCTATATAAAAATGTTGACTACTTCTTGAATTTTTCTCCCAAATTCCCTTAAAGTCTCTGCTACTCTCCCACAAGTTGGATCACTTTTCTAGAAGAATGCTGTCACTAGACACTACGTAACATAGTCCATACATATTTCCTCATAACTCACAAAAGCTATCCTTAAATCAACTAAAAATATCTTATCTTAAAGCATGATTGCATTTCCTTAATCATATGAAAAGTCATACAAATAACTAAATACATATAATATACTCACAAATATATGGAATATCTTCACAAAACGTTAACCTTCCATTACATAATTCCCCGGGCATAATTCATAATTCTAAAATGCGATGACGTGTCAAATAATACGTTCAATAATACTATAGACTCTATACACGCACTTTCACATCGGCACACGTCAGTAGATCGTAACGTCACTATAATGTACAGTGACACCCTCCAACCTGGCATCTATAACACTCATGAATATTAATCACCACCAACACCATGTCACCACTCAAGAATGACCCTTTGACCTGTGATTGACAAGATGACTTATCCAAATATGACAATGCTTATATTGGCATAGCGGGTTCACGGGGTACCACATGTTGACCTCCTCAATATGCCATTTACCCCAAGGTAGCCATGCAGTCCTCCAAAGAATAGATAAGCAATAGGTTTTATTCATAAATGATAGTGATCCAACATATCATAACAATAAGTGAAAATAATTAAAAACATTTTACCACTTTATCATATTATGTCCCCATGCTGAAAATCCAACACAATTTATATAACATAACACACAATGGGAAAAATAATAAGCATTACTCTCTTAATTAGATTAAAAAATTGAAGTGTCTATGGTGTTGATATTATCCCCAACCTACCCACTGTGGGTAGGCTAGGGAGCCGATATTTTTCAGCGTGTAAGCTAGAAGCCTACCGAAATATCTTTTAATAGTAGAGTGTATTAGCTTACCACTTTATAAGACATACGCGAAGATTAACATTTCCTGTTATCCTATACTGAATATTTGGTTAAACCATAGACAACCATCTTTTATGGATATATGATATTTGATAAAAGATTAATTTTCATTATTCACAAAGTTAAAGATGGTTATGTTGAAAGTCTAATTTGAGTAGCAGTAAGAAATTTCTTTTTATTAAGTAGATAACTTATTTTACTATATGGCTGCATATTGCAAACTCACATGAAAACACAGCTAGAGAAATTGAGCTCTAGTGAAACTGGCTGGAATGTTAACATCATGACCCATCAAACCAATAATGATTGTGCATTACCCAGCCATGTAGTAAAAAACTAACTTATGTACTTTAATGAGGCATGCAGTTTCCTTTGACTGTATAAATATTGGCTGTTTGTTTAAAAGACAACATGCAGAGTAACTATAAATAAAACAAGGGGCAAAAGCCCATATTCATGATTTTTTCAATAGGATTTAATATATTCTTTTAGATTTAGTTTGTCATAACGGCCTCAATGTTTGAACCCTTTTGTAGCTGTCCGGAAGTCACAACGTCCTCTGGGAGACACAAGTTTTAATATACATGTACTTGTGTTAGTATCTAGATACTAACAAGACATATTACATTACTATTCAGTTCATACAAGCAGGGCGTAACAACAAGGCAGGATTCGCCACTCGTTCGCTCGTATTGAGCAGTAAAACTAGTGAGGACGAAAAGCTACTTTAGAAACTTGTCCTTTTGACAAGGAGCAATTCTGAATAATTTGTCATACAGATATAGAGTTTGTACAGGATCTAGTATATTTTTGCAGGACGAGTAGATATTTGAGGGTTACTAGTCCTGCTGACAAGTAACACTTTTCCACCTAATCCTGACACTGGCGTAACATTAGTGGGTGCTTAGCCGGCTTAGCTGGGCATGCTGTCAGCCCTGATCACATACCCGACTGGGCACGTAGAAATTTCTGGCAATATTTCATCATTCATATGATAGGTCAATGACTTGTTTTTAGTTTAAGTCCGAAAATCTGATACAATGATATTTATATCTTTCTATTTGCAATCTCTAATCAAAGAAAATATATAACATTATATAATATTTAATATCATATACATGTTCATAAGAATAATATTATATCATTCTTATGTACTGTGGACTTCTTCTCTCAGTGGAAATCTTATGAGAAAAGAGCACGGTATGATTTTATCATTTTCTAAGTGGTTTATTGTTTTTTTTCTTTTTGAGAATGATGGGAGCGGTTAACTTACTTGGCAGAACACTGGGTAGAATTGATAAAATTAAAGATGACGCTATGAACTTTTCAACACTCCAATACCTGAACAAAACATTCATTGCAATAAATGTGGGGAGAGGGATGGGGGCCGTGTCAGGTCATGGCTTTTCACTTGACAATTTTTCACCGTCGGAAGTTTCCTCACGTAGAGTGAAATATAATCCTTAATAGCTCTTGAGTTTTTCATTTGAAC